>CM046876.1:555350994-555512225 GCA_025667525.1 Glebionis coronaria | reverse complement strand
GTAAATCAATAAAATAGATGTTATCAAGAATATACGTGTGCACAAAAATCAAACCAATAATGTATCTTCAGATTGAGTTATATACCTTTTACTTTTTTCATGCGCTGATCTTGTTCGGTGTTGCCGGTAATGAAGATTGATTGATTGATTAACATATCTGTATGTGTGTGATTTGGCTTGTGGGTTTGAAGAATCATAACTGGTGTGTGTGAGGTGAGAGTTTTTTTAGGTCTTGTTAGGTCGAAGAATAGAGAATGGTGGGTGGAAAAGTCCAGAAAATAAGAAGAGATAATGGGAAAGAGCATGTGTGTGATGATAATATAAGGCAGTAACACGTAGGGCAAAAACTACACGTGGCCGAAAATTTTTCCCGCTAAAAACACCCAATATTAATAAAATATTCTAAAAAGCTTCGTAAAACAGTAATAACTATTAATATATGTTACTTGTCACAACGTTGGGAGTCGGTACTCCTATTAAGGTACACCGCTACGACCGAATATTGACCGGTTCACAGTATTTCTCTATTGTTTTTTTTTTGCCTTTCACCAATAGGAACCACTTTGTGTTTTCCGCTGAGTTCGTCACCGCCTGTCCCCGCCAAAGTTGTTGTTGCTCCCGTTTGTAGCTCCTCATTTATACCCTTTATTTTTGTCACCGACGACTTACCAGCCTCGAAAATTAAAAGTCCGATCATTTTTAAAGTTGAAAAAAGCAATTCCCAAAAAAATTGAACTTAAGTAACATTAATTTTAATAGTGAATTCCCTAAGATTTGGAATACCAAGTCGTTGTCGATGTTGATTTCAAACTCAAAATTGTAGTATCACGATGTTGTCAAGAATTTTTATAAGCTTGTAATTATTCATTATGTTGACTTGATTAGCCATCGTCATGTTTGGGAAAACATAAGTGGTGTGTATTTGTTTATTCTACTATATAATGTTAAGTGAATATATAACTTGCGTCAGTGCAAAAATAGATGAAATATCAAAAATGTAATTGTGGTTTAAGATTAAATTCTTCTTCTTTTTAAATGAAGAGCGATTGAGTGTTTAAATGGTATTAAATGAACCTTTTACGATAAACATATTATGGTGTGAATATAAGTTGTGATGGAGACGATTGTGGTTCGTGGCGGTAACATTCATGATCATCATCATCTATGTCATTCTTTAGTAAAGTTATTGTTAGTAAAAAAAATATAAAAAACATTCAATGGCAACAAATATAATCAAAGGACACTCGCCGTCGCATTACGCGGGTACCTACTAATACTTATATAAGCTTATGTTTCCAATTTCCATAATAAGCCACAAATTTGAGCTTATGTTTTATAAGCCGAAGCAAACATCCCTGCAAGATTCTACAAGTATTAATTTCATTGGGCTAAGGTGCCACCTAAGCCGCCACTAACGGAGTTGGCTCGCACGCCTTATCCTGAGACACCACTAACGGAGTTGGCTCGCACGCCTTATCCTAAGCCACCACTAACGGAGTTGGCTCGCACGCCTTATCCTCTCATAGAATTGCAAGTTTATAACTGCCAAGACCTTGAAACAGCATTATTCGTAGACGTTTACAAGACAAACAAGAAGCATTGCTTTATATAGAAACTCTTGCAATTTCATGAAAAAAAGAACATTCAAAACATATAACGCGAAGCTAAGCTTTGTCTTGCCATGCTTATAGAACATGTTTGTTTAGCATACTTTACTCCTAATTTGTTAAAAGATACGAGCCAAAAACATATAAAGCATCACCAAAAAAATAATAAGTATAACAGCTCCTGCAAAAGCTTCATCCGAATCCATATGGAGACCAGTTTTCTCAGCTTCTGATTTTGGTTTTTCTCCAACATCATTGCGTTTGATAGTTGATTTCAATGTAGCCGAACTCTTCCTTCTCGACGCCTTTGGTTTTTCTGTCATGACCGCGGCAACATTTTTATGTTCCTTATGATTTTTCAGACTTGAACTATTTGAATTTTTCGACAGTAACGGTTCAACCTCCTCCAATATATCAGACATGGCTCCACTGGACCGAATAAAAGTAACATTAAGTAAAACAAGTTATTAGAACAAGTATTTACTATCATAATTTGTTGAATGGAAAATTCTTTTCCAAAACATAAGCAACGATAAGCACAAACAAAACATAAAATAATCACTACGTACTCGATCAGTTGGATGTCATTAGCACCAGCCTTTCTGTTATCTGTATCTGCACTCTTTTTAGATTCACCCTCACTCAATATCCCTTGTGTCTCTTCTGTTATTGCTGTAACAACATTCTTATTTTTCTCTAGTTTTTTAAGACCTGATAGTAACGGGACCGATGGGTCAACCCCCTCTTTGATCAGGTTCACATCCTTGAATTTATCTGAAATTTCTTCACTGCAGAAAATTAAGCCATGTATGTTAAAAATAAGTTGATGAGCCTGCTATGTAATTAGTTGCTCATTTAGATACTAAAACTTACTGCAACATGTCGACTGATTGGTGACGATCATCAAGGATCTTCTGCAACTATAACAAAACCAAAGAACTATTAATAAGAGTTTTGAGTTAACTAGTATTAATCAACTATAGATTATGTTACATTATCATCACCTTGGTGTTCTCAAGAGTTTCTTCTTTGAGTCTATGATAATCTTCCACCGCATGCTCTATTAGGTCTTCATGATACGCAAGTAGGCATTCATTTTCTTCTTTGTTTTTAAAAGCCAACTCCTTTTCCGTTAGAGCTGATTCTAATCTCGACTCAAGAGATGTACGCATCTAATGAAAAGAAAATAATCGTAATTAGCACTCAATGCAGCTTGATCTAGTTACCGGCTAACTCCCACAGAACAAAAATAGCACCCGTACCTTGTTAAGAAGGTCAAGCGATCTATCTTCATCATCCAAGATATCCGTGACACGACCTCTCAGCACCTCCACTTTAGTAGTTAAAACATCCTTTTCAGCATTCAATTTTTCAGCAAGCTAACGATCAATATCAAATAGTAAGTAAACTCACTTACGACTTTGACATGAATTTATAAAACATGTAACAAAATCAAGTTAAACAAAGTTTTCAACCATATTGTTTGCTTCTTGGGCTTGTAGCAGCGTTTGCTTACGGTCCTCCACCTTCGCAAGAATATCTAAACCACTCCAAGCCGTTTCCTCTTTTGCTTCTTCAGCAGCTTTCTCTTCTTTTTCCACTTCTTGCATAAGCCGGTTAACTAACTCCATTGTTGTCACAATTGTTTTCTACAGAAAAGAAAAACTACTTTCAACAAACATACAATAAAACAACTAAAATTCTTTGTTGTTTGTACTCACAAAAACACACCATGATACATATCTATTGGCAGAGGCGGGCCACCGGGTGTGGCACGGCACGTTTGAGGTTACAAAGTGCAAAAAAATTTCAAAATTGGCGTTTTTTTGTGTGTATCTTAGTTTCTTAATTAAGGAGTTAGCCTAAGACTTGTTTTGCGCAACACCTCCATTGAAAATCCTGAATTCGTCTTTGTCTATAGGAATAATATAATTACATTGCACGATTAATCATATACTTAGTCATAGTTATATATAAAAATATACCTTCTTTTCTCTAACATCTCTGATGGAATTGTCAAGCATGGAACAAAGTTGTTGTGGACTGGTGTTCGTAACATCCATCGATGACGAATCATCCTTATGATAAACTTGCTCAATCTCGTAACGAGTCGAGGGCTTCTGAGACTCCATCTGATCATAACCAGATCAACCAATATTAAGTTGAAAATTGCACATTATTACATAAAAAACTATATTGTCCATAACACATAAGGTACAACGAACCATGAGTATATGTGTAACAACTAACAAGTAATCGATGTTAAGTTACAGAACAATGTTCGATAAGTAAAAGATGGATACCTGCAAAGCCATTCTAAACCTGCGACTTATTAAGATTAATCTAAATTAATATCGCAGAATATAGGTTAATTAATCTAAAAGGTAAAATATATATAGGGCTTGATTTAACTTGGTAACCGGAGTTAAGTTGGTAACTAGCGATATTTTTGCTAGTTAGGATTCGTCATTATCACTTTTTGATACTTTTTTGAGTCTACAGAAATTTCTACGAAATTGACAATGGTCAAAACTTCTATATTTTTAACCGCGTCTTCACACATAGATAACCAAGTTAATACTATAAATAATAAAGAATATGCATAAAATCTTTTACTAAATGCTTTGTGAGAATTCGGTGTATTCCAAAAATCAAACATTATTCCTTTATTTAGTAATATTGTTTTATATTAAATATTTTTTACAATTTTTAAAAATAATAAAAATCAAATTATTTTTAAATTTGACTATTTTTCTAGTTAAACGAGAACTCAAACACTCAACCCACAATTACATCATTTTATAGTTTAATAAGAACTAACACACAAGACATTATCAACTACATCACTTTATAGTTTAGTGAAAACTAACACACATGACATATCTCAGTATACACATGTGACCTTGGATCTACACAAGACTAATATAAGTATACACACATACCTTGGATCTACACAAGACTCAAATGAATAATGTAATAAACATGACTACATATAAAAAGGATGATCTTCATCAAGGATTCATCTTTTATCACATCACAAATGTGTGAGTGATCTTCTCTTTGAACATATAAAGAAGGGGATCAAGAGGATAACCACAAGTAAACATACTTAACACATTAAGTGATCATTACTAATGATTGTAATATAGAAAATAGATTAGAAGCAGAAAATTATCCAAAAAGGTTTACCGGAAAATAGAGAAATGATCCACTATTTATAGGAGACAAAGTCCAACGGCTATGTGAGCGCGGTTCAATAAATAGGCTGACGGTTCCATATCACTAAGGAACCGCAAGGACCTATTTTGATCTGCGGTCTCTAGAGTCCGCTCTTTTTTCTTTTCTAGTGGAGAAATCCCATCTCGTGAAAAACAATTCAAAAAGAATACCTTTTGGCCATTTGGAATATGCTAAATTCAAATTTCTATTTTCCATTTTAATAAATCTTGTTCTTAAAAAGGGAGTTTATTTAAATATGTTCTCACATTTGTATAAATGTGAGTTTTAAGGCTAAGCACTTTTAATGATCACTAAACATGTATTTAAATGATTATTATTTTAATAAAAGTGTTCGTTAAATAATTTGTCTTACGGTTATCTTTAACGATAAATGTTTTTACACTTTGTCGTGATCAAAACCAAGAAAGATTAGTTATTACAAATAATGTTATTAAGCATCGGTTGCATTAACAATATACATATAAAGGATGTTTGTAACACCCCACTTGGATAAATGGACTGTTACGTGTATTTATGGCGTGTCATCAAAGCATGCAAGGCAATGTATTAAACATTAACTGACCATATGGAAATACCAGAATCAAACGTACGTAGTCCAAACATAAGCTCAAAATATAAAGATTTAAATACTGAAAGAAAAAGACGAAACAGTGTCCAAACAACCAAAGTAATATAATGTGTGCATAAAAATAAAGGAGTCTGGATAGCTCCCATCCAATGCACGTACTCTCTTAGAAGTCCTAAGATTGTCCTTGTGTACCTGCCGTTTGGAAACATGAAAGGAAACTACGGCTGAGCATAACGCTCAGTGAACGGATAAAAACATGATAAGAATGTACTGAAAGAAATGGAATAAATGACAAACAATGAAGCTATGAGACTGATATGTATCATGTAGTAGTACCCTGTATAAAATTTGAGAAACCTGGGTTATAAATACTGAAACTGAATTATTAACTATTAAATCTGAAAACATGCGTTTACTGTATTTTAATTGCCAGAGCTTATATAGGTCACGTGCTGTAACAACTATGCATGAATAACTGGATGGGTGACCTCGTCATGCTGTAGAGGGGTGACCTCTAAATAACTATAGAGGGGTGACCTCTAAATACTATGCTGGGTGGAGGGATCAGATCCAATGTGAAGGATGTAGAGCACACACCACATTCACCCTGATAACTTATAAACTGATAAGCCTAGGATGCATCCATACGCCCCACTAAACATACTGATAAAATGGCCAAACTGAACATGAGTGGGACGATGCAAGATATCACTCTCCTGCATGTGAGTCACGACACCGATGCCTCTAGTGTCGTGGTTACGGTACCTCCGTAACTAGTACATAAACTGGTCGTGCTTGTATATAATGCTCAGGCAACTTATTTAGTTTTTAACATGATTACTGATAAGTTTAAACACATACATGGGAAAACATTTGGCAGCAGACGGAAAATTCTAATCATGCATAGAAAGGAAGTCCTTACTGAAAGGACGGAAAAATACGTACCTCGTGTCCAGTAACCGACCGAGATCAACTGACTGAAAGTCTACTCTGATTTCACGCGAGCTACATGAATAAGGGACGCGAATAAGTAAACTGATATTCGTTTTTTTAATTTTACTGATCTTATTGGCTTTTTATTTATTTATTTCTGAAATTATGTACGTATATTAACTGATAAATCTGAACTTACAATAATTCTTTCTAACCTACTAATAATTATGATACAACCGTGTTCTGGCATTATATTTATACTATAATAAATAACTCGTTAAAACATAAGATTTCTAAATTAGAAAGTTTTTAAAGTAATATAATTCATATAATAAAATTATACCCTTTTAAAATATTAAAACTATTTTAATTTAGCTCATTTAAAATATAATTTAAGACATTCATAAAACAATTAATAAAAAAAGTATATTATATAAATCTTCGTTTTATATGTTTAAACTACATCCCGAGCCTACCGAGATATCCCATCTCGGTCGCACTAAACAAATCAACAAACTATAATTAAATCTGCCTATATGATTTGCGACAGAATCGGAGTCACTAAAAGTGTCGCTAAAGCTGCTGTTTAAAAAAACCCGTCTGAAAAGCAATTCTGTGACAGAAAAAGTGTCACAGAAAACTGTCACTAATCTTAAAATAAAACCTCCACTTTTTTGTCTGTTTTTCCCACTGCTGGAACCCACGTTCCCACTGTTAGTTACGTTTTCCCACTGTTTCAGTAAACCAAACGCACCCTTATTTTCTGGAACAGCCCGTTTGGGCTTGTTTCGAATGTTTTGGTCGATTACAGCCCAAGCCGCCCCTGTGTGGGTCACGGCTGGGCAGAGAAGAAACCTACCGAGACCTTATGGTCTCGGTTTCACTTACCAAACCACAAACCCGATCCCTGTGTATTATTTCCCCCGTCTGGGGTTGCTGTTCACGGCAGGGCCAGAAGAACAACACCACGCCGCCCTTATGGGTCACAACTGGCCTGAAGACAACACACCGAGACCTGTTTGGGTCTCGGTTTTCGTAAGAAAACACACCCGACACCCTCTTTTATTATATAATTAAGACTTGATCTTTATAAGCTTTAAATCAAATGAAAAATCGTGGTCTATCAGAATTAAGGAACGAGGGTGATTACCTTATGATGATGAACAAACAATGGTGATTACACACGATTTTATGATGAAGACTTGAATCCGAATTCCCTTTTTTTTCCTAAACTCGGCGGCCACTCTACACCAACTTGAAACCCTAATGTTTTTTTTATTTTTTTTTTCGTCTGTTATGGGAGAAGGGGGTTAAGTCCCGTTATTATTCTTTTACAATAGGCTTGGGCCCAAAATTTTCTTTTCTTTACTTTCTTTAAACCAAAACCGGCCATGGGCCTTTTAAAACTAACTTTTCATTTTTTTTAATTCTTGACATTTATATTTATTTACGTATGTTCGTATTTAATTCTCGCGCTTTTATTTTCCTTACTTTCCCGCATTTAATTTCATCAATAATTAATACGTAAATAGTTTAAGTAATTAAACCGCGTATTTACATTTTCTGATTTAAATACGGGTTTTACAATTTTTCCCTTCTAAAAAGAATAATTCGTCTCCGAATTAAGGATACGACCGTACTGGTTTTACAATTCTTCCCCTCTAAAAGAAGAATTCGTCCCCGAATTAAGGATATTTAAGCTGACAGGGGTAAAAGTTGAAAATGCTATTAAGCTGAAGTTATAAAAGTTGAAAAGACATACCCGAATCAAAATTGAAAGTGAGGATAAGAAGTCCGTATAGACTCCTCTGTTTCCCAAGTGTCCTCCCGCTCGGTATGGTTCCTCCACAGGATTTTGACGAAAGGAATGGTCTTCCTTCTCATAACTCGATCCTGACGATCTAAAACTGCTTCGGGTTCCTCAATATAAAGATAGATCCTCCCGAATCTGATCGAGTGGATAATTCACTTTGTGAAGCTCATGATAGTTGTACCATCTGAGTAATGATACATGAAACACGTTGTGGACGTGTGAAAGCTGAGGTGGTAACGCCAACCGATATGACACTTCACCGATACGTTCAAGGATTTCGAACGGTCCGATGTAACGAGGGCTGAGCTTGCCTTTGAGGCCAAAACGTTTGACGCCGCGTGCGGGTGATACTTTAAGGAACACACGATCCCCAGTCTGAAATGATAGATCTCTGCGATGCTTGTCGGCGTAACTCTTATGGTGAGTACGTGCTTCTTGCAGCTTTGCCCTAGCAATGGCGACCTTTTCATTGGTCAGTTCTATTAATTTTGGTCCTTCAATCAACCGTTCTCTTACTTGGTCCCAACAAATAGGAGCACGGCATTTCCTGCCGTATAACATCTCGAATGGAGCATGCTTGATACTAGCATGCCAACTGTTGTTGTAGGCAAACTCAACCAAGCAAATATAGTCATCCCAGTGTCCTGTCCATTCTAATGCACAGGCGCGTAGCATGTCCTCCAAATATAGTCATCCCAGTGTCCTGTCCATTAAAATATTTTGGTTTTGATCACCTAAAGTTATGGTTCTTAAGTTAAAAATTTTGTTCTTATTTAGTGAAATATGTTAAAATTATGTAATTAATAAAGTTTTAATTTTCTGGAATTAAAATAAATTAGGTTCTTGTTTTGGTAATTAATAGGGGGGGTTTTAGGGTTTAAAAATCGTTTTTTTTGGTATAAATCGGAGTAGGCAGAAACTGTCGCTAAACTGTCAAAATATGTCGCTAACTGTCAGAAACTGTCGCTAATGCCTAGGCAGATTTTGAGAAAAATCGTTTTGGTCATAACTTATTCGTTTTTAAAGGTTTTTGGGTGATTCAAAAGCCTAAAATTATGTACTCGGAACATACTTTTCAAATATTCAGAAAGTTTCGTAATTGGAAGTCAGTAGCTTGGTCGAATTAATTGTACTAGTGTTGAGTTCAAGGTTAATTTTCGGACAACATGGTTTAAACTCGTGTTTTGGGTAATTTTCGGTAATGAACACTTGGAGGGTTAACATAGAGACGAGTTGGGAAGGAATTTGAGAGTCCTTTAGACCTTATTATACGTGGTTATATTTTGATGAGTTTTGATTTATAGTATTTATGAGTAAGACTGAAATCGGGGTGACAGTTTTAAACCCATTGAGTTATGTGACAGCTCCTAACTTGGTTTCAAGACAGTTCTTGTTTGATGAGTTGCGAGATTTAGTTAGTTTGGTTACATAACTTTATGGTTTTGATAAGTTTCCTCGTGGACGGTTAAGGCTCATGTGTTGTTGGTTGAGATTATTTTCGTGTAAACTGAGTTCACGTTTGAACGTGAAGGTTTTATCAGGGATATGCATCCTCGTTTGTTTGCTGAGAATAAGTTTGAGTTTGAGAGTGAATCTCGGGACGAGATTTCTATTAGGAGGGAGTGATGTGACAACCGTGGTTTTGGGTTTGTCACTTGGTCTTACTTTTAGGTTATTTTATGTGTGCTTACTTGAATTGTGTGTTTACGTGTTTATTTTGTGTGAACGAGGTTGGTGTGGTTATCGTTTATGAGTATAGAATACTCATAAGTAAATCGAGGAACGGTTATTTCATGTTAAGGAGCTCATAAGTGGTGACTGTGAAATGAAAATTGTGATATTGTGGTGTTTACGTATACGTATAAGTATTATAGTAATAGTATTTTTTTAGGATTTACGGTTTAGCATTTAGAGGTCTCGGGTGAGGTAATTATCCATATGAATATTTTTCGGGATGGTTTTAAGTCATTTAGGACTTAGTTATAAAGTTTATTTCAAAATTTGAGATTTTTTATAAAAGTGTATATTTTACGTCTTTTACGGTAAAACGCGTAAATTTGACTAGTTTTATGGTTTTGAGGTTTTGGAAGCTTTAGGAGCTAAAATAAATTAAGGAAAATTAAGGTAATACTATTAACATAATATTAAATAATAAAAATAAAATAAAAACGAATTTATTGGGTGTTTGGGTCAGTTTAGACGCACCAAAGAAAGAGAAAAAGGGAAAAAGGGAAAAAAAAGGAAAGGTTGGGTGTTATACTTGGACTAGGATTTTATGTACACACTATATAAGGTTATCTAATAAATAAAAAAAAACATAAATCCCTGGAGACAAAGAAAAATTCGTAGGTTTCATAGAGGAGAATTAGGGTTCTTAAAAAAAATTAGGTTTTCTTCATCTTCCATTGATTTAAGGTAAAAACCTTCATTAACCTTTTTAATTAAATTGTTTTTATGTTTAATTAATCATTCTTATGATGGATTAAGGGTTAGGGTTTATATAAAAACAGTAGATTAATGATGTATTAATCACAATATGATGATCATATAATCTAGGGCTTGTATTAGAAGGGTTATAGGTGATTAATTAGATCAATTTGTTTAAAACCCGTTTTTAAAAACTGGGCAGAATTTTGAGTCTATTGTTTTGATCATATCTCGAGTTATAGGAACATTCAAGATGCGATCAAACTAGCCCTAGATAGGTAATTGAGTTGGCTTTCTAAATCAAGAAACGAGAACTAAATTGGAGGTCGGGAAGTGGGTCAAAAACAGGTTACAACAGTCGGAGGTCAAAACAGTTTTGAATTCAGCCTGTTTTCTTTTTAAGTTTTGGGTTGTTTGGGGTACTTGGGTTGCATTGGGATCTTCTCACGAACATGAGAGATGGTTTATATATTGTAGTAAGGATCTGCACTTGGGGTAAGATTGTGGTTTAGGGTAAGACCCTCTAATGGTAATGAACTTTTCATACGTTTAAAATCAGTGAATTCTGGATAGGTAGCAATATATACACATATATCTGGGCCTTAACAGTAGCTTTAAGGTTAGGGCAAGTGGAAGGTTTTAGCTAACATGTATAAAAGTGTGAATATTCCTTTTACAGAAACCATGGATATGTTTAAGTGGACGTTTGACTTAAAGTTTTGAGACCTAAAACTGGGACTGTTTTGTGTAAAATTATGAACGGGATAACTATTAAACTTAACCAAGTTAGGGACTTGTTAAGGAAGGGTAATGGGGTGATTAGAGTTTAACAATGAGGTAATTATACGGGAATAGACTAGATGTCCATCATAGGTTGATGAGCCATCTTAGTGATTGGTTCGTGTATTGATTTCGTGTTTTTGGTTTGTTAGCTTGTTGCTAGTGCGAGGACTTGTGAAGAAGCTATCAGGTGAGTTTCATAGTCCCATGTTTAATATTGATTTTGACTTCCAGATGGGGTGGAAGAGACACTGTGTTGAGTTATTTTCTAAATTGATGCTGTGAATGTGTTTGTGATTTGAGATGGACTTGTGTGTACATTATGTGATTAACTGCTATGTGATTTTTGATTGTGTATGTTTTGGATCCGGGGACACGTGCCGTCTCAGTTATTGTGGTTTGACAAGGTAGTGGCCTTGTGGTTTGACAAGGTAGTGGCCTTGGGATAGGTACATAGTGTGATCATCTATGGTACCATGTTGTTTGGCAAGGTAGGAGCCTTGGATTTTGGTTTGGAATGATTGATCTTGAATGCTAGTTGTTAATACATAATTGTAGCACATTGTCCATATGTTATTGTGTTGATGGTTGTTATTCACAGCTTGTAATTGATTTAGCGTTGGAGTCTAAACCTATGACTCTCACCAACGTTATGTTGACGTGTTTTAGTGTCTCTTTCAGGTGATACTATGGTTAAGCATGAGAACATAAGTGGCTAGGATTGGAGAAGCTTAGGAATGCATATAGAAGGAGAATCCCCGTTTCCTTCTTAGTTTTTATTTTTTCTTTTAATAAGTGATACTGTGGCACACATATATTTGTTTGGTTATGTTATTTATTTGTCTTGGGTAAGCGGTAGGACCGGTACCTACTTACCTAGACTCCTGAGTCTGATGAGATATTGTCATGACTTTGTGTCTCCATTTTATGACATTTCTTATTTCATATAGTTATCTCTATAGACACGCCATGGTGTGATGATATCCATACGTCGCGCCCCATATTCCGCCATGGTGGGGTGTAACGGAATGGTATCAGAGACAATGGTTATAGAGAATTAGGTTGTCTAGTCGTGTAGCCTAGTCTATAGCTTAAAGGTCCCTACATATAGGCGTCATAGGAGTATGTGTGCATTTTATAGTAATTGATGTGTTTGAATATTATTTTCGCAGTATTTGTTAGGTTATGAACTACTATGGTTCATACTTAACTACATGTTATTTTCTTTACGAGTTTTGATAGGTGCGGGTGGAACCATGGTCGTATACGCTAGTCATTGTTGGATTTCGCTTAATTATGTTTTCATGTTCTTTATACATTTTGAATTTTGTCTACGCTGGTTCAGCTGGACTACGAGTTTATGTGTTTCGTGCATTAGCTATGTTATTTTAATACATGGGGTTTTGGATCTTATCGTGTGTGGCTATGTGCTTGTGAGTTGTTGGATTATGTGTTATGTGTAGTATTAATTTCTTATAAGTGTCATCATAGGAGGGAGTACATTGGTGAAAGGGAACATGTATAATTATGGAGGCCTACATAATTATATATGTGCCACAACACCACTGGACTTTCAAGTATGATTGCATAAAAGAGAGTTAATACATGCTTGTATAGTATATGTTGGATGGATTTGAGTGTATGTACGTTTATGCCTATGTGTGTAAAATTATATTCTACTTACCGATTGTATTCTTGGGATGGTTGCTAGCTCGTTTCTCTTTGAGATGTTCAACTTCTGTAGTAGCGCATTTCTCGGGTCCTCATTTCACGTGTTTGTTTGTACGGTAGTTTTGGCGTGAAGGATTTTGAGATGGTGGAGATTTCTTTTTGGGTTAACGATGTATTTTGTTTCGAGTTATACATGGTAAAAAAAATAGAACTTGCAAATTTAAAAAAAAAATAGTTGTTGGTAGTCGATGAAATAAGGAAGTGTCGGGATCATGTTTCAAATAAGTTGGAATATAAATTCTTTAACATATAAGCATGACTCGGTTATTTTAAAATATTTTGGTTTTTATCACCTAAAGTTATTGTTCTTAAGTTAAAAATTTTGTTCTTATTTAGTGAAATATGTTAAAATTATGTAATTAATAAAGTTTTAATTTTCTGGAATTAAAATAAATTAGGTTCTAGTTTTGGTAATTAATGGGGGGTTTTAGGGTTTAAAAATCGTTTTTTTTGGTATAAATCGGAGTAGGCAGAAACTGTCGCTAAACTGTCAAAATATGTCGCTAACTGTCAGAAACTGTCGCTAATGCCTAGGCAGATTTTGAGAAAAATCGTTTTGGTCATAACTTATTCGTTTTTAAAGGTTTTTGGGTGATTCAAAAGCCTAAAATTATGTACTCGGAACATACTTTTCAAATATTCAGAAAGTTTCGTAATTGGAAGTCAGTAGCTTGGTCGAATTAATTGTACAAGTGTTGAGTTCAAGGTTAATTTTCGGACAACATGGTTTAAACTCGTGTTTTGGGTAATTTTCGGTAATGAACACTTGGAGGGTTAACATAGAGATGAGTTGGGAAGGAATTTGAGAGTTCTTTAGACCTTATTATACGTGGTTATATTTTGATGAGTTTTGATTTATGGTATTTATGAGTAAGACTGAAATCGGGGTGACAGTTTTAAACCCGTTGAGTTATGTGACGGCTCCTAACTTGGTTTCAAGACAGTTCTTGTTTGATGAGTTGCGAGATTTAGTTAGGTCAGTTACATAACTTTATGGTTTTGATAAGTTTCCTCGTGGACGGTTAAGGCTCATGTGTTGTTGGTTGAGATTATTTTCGTGTAAACTGAGTTCACGTTTGAACGTGAAGGTTTTATCAGGGATATGCATCCTTGTTTGTTTGCTGAGAATAAGTTTGAGTTTGAGAGTGAATCTCGGGACTATATTTCTATTAGGAGGGAGTGATGTGACAACCGTGGTTTTGGGTTTGTCACTTGGTCTTACTTTTAGGTTATTTTATGTGTGCTTAGTTGAATTGTGTGTTTACGTGTTTATTTTGTGTGAACGAGTTTGGTCTGGTTATCGTTTATGAGTATAGAATACTCATAAGTAAATCGAGGAACGGTTATTTCATGTTCATGAGCTCACAAGTGGTGATTGTGAAATGAAAATGGTGATATTGTGGTGTTTACGTCTACGTATAAGTATTATAGTAATAGTATTTTTTTTAGGATTTACGGTTTAGCATTTAGAGGTCTCGGGTGAGGTAATTATCCATATGAATATTTTTCGGGATGGTTTTAAGTCATTTAGGACTTAGTTATAAAGTTTATTTCAAAATTTGAGATTTTTTATAAAAGTGTATATTTTACGTCTTTTACGGTAAAACGCGTAAATTTGACTAGTTTTACGGTTTTGAGGTTTTGGAAGCTTTAGGAGCTGAAATAAATTAAGGAAAATTAAGGTAATATTATTAACATAATATTAAATACTAAAAATAAAAAAAAACGAATTTATTGGGTGTTTGGGTCGGTTTAGACGCACCAAAGAAAGAGAAAAAGGGAAAAAGGGAAAAAAAAGGAAAGTTGGGTGTTATACTTGGACTAGGATTTTATGTACACACTATATATGGTTATCTAATAAATAAAAAAACATAAATCCCTGGAGACAAAGAAAAATTCGTGGGTTTGATAGAGGAGAATTAGGGTTCTTCAAAAAAATTAGGTTTTCTTCATCTTCCATTGATTTAAGGTGAAAACCTTCATTAACCTTTTTAATTAAATTGTTTTTATGTTTAATTAATCATTCTTATGATGGATTAAGGGTTAGGGTTTATATAAAAACAGTAGATTAATGATGTATTAATCATAATATGATGATCATATAATCTAGGGCTTGTATTAGAAGGGTTATAGGTGATTAATTAGATCAATTTGTTTAAAACCCGTTTTTAAAAACTGGGCAGAATTTTGAGTCTATTGTTTTGATCATATCTCGAGTTCTAGGAACATTCAAGATGCGATCAAACTAGCCCTGGATAGGTAATTGAGTTGGCTTTCTAAATCAAGAAACGAGAACTAAATTGGAGGTCGGGAAGTGGGTCAAAAACAGGTTACAACAGTCGGAGGTCAAAACAGTTTTGAATTCAGCCTGTTTTCTTTTTAAGTTTTGGGTTGTTTGGGGTACTTAGGGTTGCATTGGGATCTTCTCACGAACATGAGAGATGGTTTATATATTGTAGTAAGAATCTGCACTTGGGATAAGATTGTGGTTTAGGGTAAGACCCTCTAATGGTAATGAACTTTTCATACGTTTAAAATCAGTGAATTCTGGATAGGTAGCAATATATACACATATATCTAGGCCTTAACAGTAGCATTAAGGTTAGGGCAAGTGGGAGGTTTTAGATAACATGTATAAAAGTGTGAATATTCCTTTTACAAAAACCATAAGTATGTTTAAGTGGACGTTTGACTTAAAGTTTTGAGACTTGAAACTGGGACTATTTTGTGTAAAATTATGAACGGGATAGCTATTAAACTTAACCTAGTTAGGGACTTGTTAAGGAAGGGTAATGGGGTGATTAGAGCTTAACAATGAGGTAATTATACGGGAATAGACTAGATGTCCATCATAGGTTGATGAGCCATCTTAGTGATTGGTTCGTGTATTGATTTCGTGTTTTTGGTTTGTTAGCTTGTTGCTAGTGCGAGGCCTTGTGAAGAAGCTATCAGGTGAGTTTCATAGTCCCATGTTTAATATTGATTTTGACTTCCAGATGGGGTGGAAGAGACACTGTGTTGAGTTATTTTCTAAATTGATGCTGTGAATGTGTTTGTGATTTGAGATGGACTTGTGTGTACATTATGTGATTAACTGCTATGTGATTTTTGATTGTGTATGTTTTGGATCGGGGGACACGTGCCGTCTCAGTTATTGTGGTTTGACAAGGTAGTGGCCTTGTGGTTTGACAAGGTAGTGGCCTTGTGGTTTGACAAGGTAGTGGCCTTGGGATAGGTACATAGTGTGATCATCTATGGTACCATGTTGTTTGGCAAGGTAGGAGCCTTGGATTTTGGTTTGGAATGATTGATCTTGAATGCTAGTTGTTAATACATAATTGTAGCACATTGTCCATATGTTATTGTGTTGATGGTTGTTATTCACAACTTGTAATTGATTTAGCGTTGGAGTCTAAACCTATGACTCTCACCAACTTTATGTTGACGTGTTTTAGTGTCTTTTTCAGGTGATACTATGGTTAAGCATGAGAACATAAGTGGCTAAGATTGGAGAAGCTTAGGAATGCATATAGAAGGAGAATCCCCGTTTCCTTCTTAGTTTTTATTTGTTCTTTTAATAAGTGATACTGTGGCACACATATATTTGTTTGGTTATGTTATTTGTTTGTCTTGGGTAAGCGGTAGGACCGTTACCTACTTACCTAGACTCCTGAGTCTGATGAGATATTGTCATGACTTTGTGTCTCCATTTTATGACATTTCTTATTTCATATAGTTATCTCCATAGACACGCCATGTTGTGATGATATCCATACGTCGCGCCCCATATTCCGCCATGGTGGGGTGTGACAGTCTGTGGTAGTCCGGTGACAAAATCCATCGAGATCTTGTCCCATTTCCACATTGGAATATCTAATGGCTGGAGAAGACCACTGGTACGCTGATGCTATATCTTAACCTGCTGGCAGGTCAAGCATTTAGACACAAAAGTTGTGAGATCCTGTTTCATGCCGCTCCACCAGAAATGCTGCTTAAGATCGTGGTACATTTTAGTGGAACCTGGATGGATAGAGAACGGAGAGCTGTGAGCCTCAGTCATTAAGGCTTCTCTGAGAGCAGGGTCTTCTGGAACGCAGAGTTTGGTACCCTGCCATACGATACCATCGTCATCGATGCGAAATTCGGTCTGTTGGTCAATGTTCTGGACAATCGCCCAGATTTCACCATCATCCTTTTGTGCGGCTTTAATCCTAGAGAGTAAATCCGGTTCTACCCTCAGACTAGCCCAGTATCCCCTCTGTCCGCGTACTAAGAGCTCAATATCATACCGCTCTAAGTCCCGAATAATTTCTTCCTGAACTTTAATGCCATTTATCATTCCTGACTTTCTGCTAAGGGCATCTGCTACTACATTTGCTTTACTTGGGTGATACTGAATATTAGTGTCATAGTCTTTCAGCATTTCTAACCATCGTCGTTGTCTCATGTTCAGCTCTCGCTGGGTAAATATGTACTTGAGACTTTTGTGATCGGTGAAGATATCACACGACTCACCGTATAAATAATGCCTCCATATTTTTAAGGGCGAAAACGACTGCTGCGAGCTCTAGATCATGAGTAGGATAATTTTTCTCATACGGCTTCAGTTGACGCGAAGCATACGCAATGACTTTCCCATGCTGCATTAGAACACAGCCTAAGCCCTTTCCTGAAGTGTCACTGTAAATCTGATAACCACCTGTACCAGATGGAAGAGTAAGTATCGATGCTGAGATCAATCGATGCTTGAGTTCCTCAAAACTCTTTTCTCTCTCCTCGGTCCATATAAACTTCTCACCTTTTTGCATAAGTTGGGTCAAAGGTAACGTCAAACGTGAGCAGTTTTCCACAAACCTGCGGTAATAACCCGCCAACCCAAGAAAACTACGTATCTCTGTGACAGATGTCGGTCTCGGCCATTTGGTGATAGCCTCCACCTTTGCAGGATCCATAGTGATTCCTTATGTAGAAACAATATGACCTAGAAACGCCACTGTATTCAGCCAAAACTCGCACTTAGAAAATTTAGCATAAAGCTTTTCTCGTCTGAGAATCTGCAAAACTGTACGGAGATGCTCCTCATGTTCCTCTTTAGATTTGGAGAAAATAAGGATATCATCGATGAATACAATCACAAACTTGTCTAAGAATTCGTGGAAGACTCTGTTCATCAAATCCATAAATACTGCAGGCGCATTCGTGAGACCGAATGGCATAACAACAAACTCGTAATGACCGTACCTAGTGCGAAAGGAAGTTTTGGATATATCCTGCTCTTTTACACGCAACTGATGGTAGCCTGATCGTAGATCGATTTTTGAGAAGTGCTTGGCACCCTGAAGCTGATCGAATAAATCGTCAATACGAGGAAATGGATAACGGTTACGAATAGTGAGCTTATTCAACTCACAGTAGTCAATACACAATCGCATACTACCAGCCTTCTTTTTTACAAACAAAACTGGCGCGCCCCAAGGTGACACGCTTGGCCGAATGAAACCCCTTTCTAGAAGTTCCTGAAGCTGATCTTTCAGTTCCTTAAGCTCTACAGGAGCCATACGGTAAGGAGCTTTAGATACTGGTTCTGCACCTGGAATGAGATCGATACCAAATTCTACCTCCCGCATGGGAGGTAAGCCTGGGAGTTCCTCAGGAAAGACATTGGGAAATCTGACACAACTGGTTGATCATGAATTGAAGGTGTCTCATAAGTCGAGTCATGAACTGTAGCTAGGAAACCCTCACAACCATGGTATAGTAAAGTACGGGCCTGTAAAGCTGAAATGATCTGAACATGTTTTCCTGGTAGGAAGCCCCGGTGAATATACTCTGGTGTCTAGACATCACCAAAGATGACCCGGTGAGCATGACAATCTATGGTGGCACGATGAACCGACAACCAATCCATACCTAGAATAATATCTAATTCGCACATATCTAGAGGAAGGGCACTGACTGGACGGATTTTATCATCAAACTCAAGAGGGAGATCCTTATACACCTGGGTAATGAGTACATAGTCTCGCATGGGGGTAGATATACTAAGTATACTGTCTAGTGGCGTAGGGGTCATGTTTATTCTAGCAGCATATGAAGTAGATATAACCGAGTGTGTAGGGCCTGTATCGAAAAGCACGCAGGCAGACTGTCCGTGTATAAACAAAATGCCAGTAATGGTACCTGTGTTCTTATTTGCTTGCTCATGGGTAGTAGTGTAGACACGACTAGTGGTTGGTGGTATTGGTAGTGGTGGAGGTAAAATCTGAGGAATCTGGCCTGAGGTACCGGCAGCATCCCCGCTCTTGCAATCCCTCTTCAAAGGGCCCGACTGACCACACTTGTAACAACTACCCGTACCACGACGGCAAGGTCTCGGGTGTTTCTTCCCACATTTGATGCAAGTGGGATAAGAATACCTGGTAGAAGCAGCTCTGGTTTGCTGAGAACCTGATTTACGAAGATAAACACGTGTCACGATTCTGATAATATAACTGAAATAAGGCTGTTTGGCTGAAATTTAAAATTACCAGAATTTGCCGGTCGGGCAAACTACTGACCTCTGTTGTTTTGGTCACGCCCATGTCCAGCATCTCTGTTGGAATATACAATAATTTAAGATCTGTTTTACACGATAGTATAGTAATTCTGAAGCTTAAAGAATCACCTTCATTTGCCAGATGAGTTTGAGCTGCCACGGTAGTTATCACCATCGCTCCTCTTATCTGATCGATTACGGTCATAAGACTGACCGTGGTTTCTGTAGTTCTGATGTGGAGTAGCCGATTGTGATCGGTCTCCTCCTCTGTGTCTACAAGATTATAATTTGATAAGACATAACATATAAGTTGACAAGTAATAATCAGAGTTAAATTGTTTAAGTCTGTTGGATGAGATGTACCTCTTCTCAGGACGCTCTACATTCTCGAGCTCATCCCTCTCGAAAAGCATCTCAATATCACGAGTTGCATTAGCTACTTGTGACACATTAGTGAATGTGGCACTCACCAGCCTATCTGCAGTCCTAGAGTGAAGAGCCCAGCGAAATTTCTTCACTTGCTCCTCTGTGGTACCCGCAACCTCCCCTAAGAATCCAGCCATCCTGAGGTATCGGTGCATGAACTCTATACTGTTCTCGCCATGATTCTGACGAATGACGTGGAAGTCCCTCTTCAGTTAGCTTGCTCAGCATGCGGGAAAAACTGGTCATAGAACATCGTCTTGAAACGTGCCCGGTCAATGCAAGCTCCCAAGCATCTCCCCCATTGGACAGTTTCTGAGACCTCCACCAATGCAGAGTAGGACCCTCCAATTTATAAACTGCAAGCCTAACCTTAAAAGCATCACCACAACCCATAGCTCAAAAAAATTTCTCTACATGATAGATCCAGTTTTCCGCGTCAGTTGGAGCTACAGTCCGTTCAAAAAGTCGGGGTTTCTGTTTGTTAAACAAGTCTATCCAAGTGGCTAAAGTGGCAGGTGGTGGAGCAGGAGGGTTGTTATTCTACTGAGGTCCATTTTGATATTCAGCTCGGATCTCATCACGAATTTGGGGTAACATGGCTTGTATAGCAGCCTGAACAACAGCAGTAATAGCAGATGCGTTAGGATCATTCTCGGTTTCGCGTCTGGGTGGCATCATAAATAACAAAGGATAAGTTGATAAAACTGTCAGAACCTGGAGTAATAAATCTGAATATGCATAGTGTAATTCATGAAGGCATAACCAACAAAATATGACATGAATACTGGTGAACGCCCAGGGTCAGTTCACAAAAGGACAATTTACTGAAACATAAATCTGACACGAGTAAGGATGAACGCCTATGGTCAGTTCATCTATACAAAATTTTAAACGGGCAAGGGTGAAGGCCTATGGTCAGTTCACCAAAATGAAAAGTTCGCTGAAAAGCACATGTGATTAAGTATGGCCAGTCCTGTACCAACCGTTTACTTAATCAAAACTTGAAAACCCGGTTGATAAATTACATGAGTAGCGTGGAAGATAAAGACGCCAAAATACCGGAAGTTCTTGGTGACTACCCACTAGTCACAGGTCAAGTTTTAGAGCCTACAGGTCGAACCTTGCGCTCTGATACCATAACTGTAACACCCCACTTGGATAAACGGATCCTTACGTGTATTTATGGCGTGTCATCAAAGCATGCAAAGCAATGTATTAAACATTAACTGACCATACTTAAATACCGGAATCAAACATCGGCAGTCCAAACATAAGCTCAAAATATAAAGATTTAAATACTGAAAGAAAAGGACGAAACAGTGTCCAAACAACCAAAGTAATGTAATGTGTGCATAAAAATAAAGGAGTCTGGATAGCTCCCATCCAATGCACGTACTCTCTTAGAAGTCCTAAGATTGTCCCTGTGTACTTGCCGTTTGGAAACATGAAAGGAAATTACGGCTGAGCATAACGCTCAGTGAACGGATAAAAACATGATAAGAATGCACTGAAAGAAATGGAATAAATGACAAACAATGAAGCTATGAGACTGGTATGTATCATGTAGTAGTACCCTGTATAAAATCTGAGAAACCTGGGTTATAAATACTGAAACTGAATTATTAACTATTAAATCTGAAAACATGCATTTACTGTATTTTAATTGCCAGAGCTTATATAGGTCACATGCTGTAACAACCGTGGATGAATAATTTGAGAGGTGACCTCGTCATGTTGTAGAGGGGTGACCTCTAAATAACTGTAGAGGGGTGACCTCTAAATACTGTGCTGGGTGGAGGGATCAGCTCCAATGTGAAGGATGTAGAGCACACACCACATTCACCCTGATAACTTGTAAACTGATAAGCCTAGGATGCATCCATACGCCCCACTAAACATACTGATAAAATGGCCAAACTGAACATGAGTGGGACGATGCAAGATATCACTCTCCTGCATGTGAGTCACGACACCGGTGCCTCTAGTGCCGTAGTTACGGTACCTTCGTAACTAGTACATAAACTGGTTGTGCTTGTATATAATGCTCAGGCAACTTATTTAGTTTTTAACATGATTACTGATAAGTTTAAACACATACGGGGGAAAACATTTGGCTGTAGACGGGAAATCCTAATCATGCATAGAAAGGAAGTCCTTACTGAAAGGACGGAAAAATCCGTACCTCGTGTTCAGTAACCGACCGAGATCAACTGACAGAAAGTCTACTCTGATTTTACGCGAGCTACATGAATAAGGGACGCGAATAAGTAAACTAATATTCGTTTATTTAATTTTACTGATCTTATTGGCTTTTTATTTATTTATTTCTGAAATTATATACGTATATTAACTGATAAATCTGAACTTACAATAATTCTTTCTAACCTACTAATAATTATGATACAACCGTGTTCTGGCATTATATTATACTATAATAAATAACTCGTTAAAAAATAAGATTTCTAAATTAGAAAGTTTTTAAAGTAATATAATTCATATAATAAAATTATACCCTTTTTAAATATTAAAACTATTTTAATTTAGCTAATTTAAAATATAATTTAAGACATTATAAAACAATTAATAAAAAAGTATAATATATAAATCTTCGTTTTATATGTTTAAACTACATCCCGAGCCTACCGAGATATCCCATCTCGGTCGCACTAAACAAATCAACAAACTATAATTAAATCTGCCTATATGAATTTGTGACAGAATTTGAGTCACTAAAAGTGTCGCTAAAGCTGCTGTTTAAAAAAACTGTCTGAAAAGCAATTCTGTGACAGAAAAAGTGTCACAGAAAACTGTCGCTAATCTTAAAACAAAACCTCCATTTTTCTGTCTGTGTTTCCCACTGCTGGAACCCACGTTCCCATTGTAACGCACCGTTATTTTCTAGAACAGCCCGTTTGGGCTTGTTTCGAATGTTTTGGTCGATTACAGCCCGAGCCGCCCCTGTGTGGGTCACGGCTGGGCAGAGAAGAAACCTATCGAGACCTTATGGTCTCGGTTTCACTAACCAAACCACAAACCCGACCCTTGTGTATTATTTCCCCCGTCTGGGGTTGCTGTTCACGGCAGGGCCAGAAGAACAACACCACGCCGCCCTTATGGGTCACGGCTGGCCTGAAGACAACACACTGAGACCTGTTTGGGTCTCGGTTTTCGTAAGAAAACACACCCGACACCCCCTTTTATTATATAATTAAGACTTGATCTTTATAAGCTCTAAATCAAATGACAAATCATGGTCTATCAGAATTAAGGAACGAGGGTGATTACCTTATGATGATGAACAAACAATGGTGATTACACATGATTTTATGATGAAGACTTGAATCCGAATTCCCTTCTTTTTTCCAAAACCCGGCGGCCACTCTACACCAACTTGAAACCCTAATGTTTTTTTTTTCCGTCTGTTATGGGAGAAGGGGGTTAAGTCCCGTTATTATTCTTTTACAATGGGCTTGGGCCCAAAAGTTTCTTTTCTTTCCTTTCTTTAAACCAAAACTGGCCATGGGCCTTTTAAAACTAACTTTTCATTTTTTTTTATTTAATTCTTGACATTTATATTTATTTACGTATGTTCGTATTTAATTCTCTCGCTTTTACTTTTCTTACTTTCCCGCGTTTGTTTTCGTCAATAATTAATACGTAAATAGTTTAAGTAATTAAACCGCGTATTTACATTTTCTGATTTAAATACGGGTTCTACAATGTTATAATGCGATTCTTTAGCATTTGGTTTATTGTGGTAAGATAGATTGTACTAATGAGATTTACACATTCGGATATATAATATACATACCAGTGGTGGCAAAACGGACGAGTGGGCGGGCAAAACAGACAACGGTCTAAAGGACCAGCGGGTCAAGTGGGTGCGGGTTAAACGGGCGCAGGCTAAACGGGTGACCTAACGGGCGGAAGCTAAATCAGAAAAAACATATAAAAACATTTAAATAAAAAATAATAATAAGTGTTTGAAAGTTGATGATTAAAAAATAAATATAAAAGATCCGCTGAGTAGTGCAATTAGTATTTTACATGTGCGTTTATCAAACTCATTTAGGGCGTTACATATACTCCTGTTTGAAAATAATGGGTTTTAATACAAGGTTTTGTCCAAGTATAAAAGAGTTATCGTCCGATCTTTTCGAATTGATTACTAGAAGAAAGTGTGACTCAGTCGTTCTTGGTGGAAAAATAAAATGGTGTGATTGATTATCTAATTTAAACTAAGGTAAAATGAAAACTTGTCGTTGAGTAAAAATAAAGGCTTTAAAAATTAAACTAAGAATTGTAATTAATTAAATGACAAAAATTAAAGCTTGACGAAAACTAAAATTGACAAAGTAATAAAAATGTAACTTAAAAACAAAACAAAGCAAAATATAATTCAAAACCCAAAACCATCGGAATGTCAGATCGGAATGCTGTCACCATAACCATCAGAATCCTGATCGCAATGTGCCGTCGGAATGAGTCTATCGGAATGAGTCTAAAGACTTCTATCAGAATGTTGAACATGCAATCTATCGGAATACTTAAAGAAAACAAGAGCTATCGGAATGTATAAAAACCTAAGCTGTCGGAATGAGTCTAAACCTATCTATCGGAATAATCTGAAATGCTATCTATCGGAATGTTTGAATACTAAACCCATCGGAATGTCACTCAGATCGGAATGTTGCTAAGGAAATTTTGGCAGCACTTCGTTTCATTAAGACCTTAAGACCCGTCGGAATATGCGATCGCAATGAGCGATCGCAATCCCTATCGGAATAAGGGGATGATACAAGTGATCGCAATGTAAAACCCCTTAGGTTATTGCGATACAAAGAAACCCGTCGCAATGTGTAAAAGCCCTCACTTTCCGATGGAAATTAATTTTTCAATAAGCACACGTTTAATAAGCTATGACTGATAAGCATGAACCGAAACTAGATAAACAAGAATAAGATGAACGAAGTAAGCACAAAATTAAAAACCTTTCAAAACATAAAAGACGAAAACTTAATAAAAATTAACTTTAAAAGGGGAAAACTTTCAAGAAAGCTTAACAAAAAATAAGCTAAACACGAAATAAGCCAATAAGATTGTCAAACTTATGGCTTATTCCGTATGAAAACTTAAATTAAATCCAAAAGATAAACTTTTTAATAAATCAAACATAAAACTTAAACAAAAGCTTGGAAATTTCGGATTAAAATTATATAAAAACTAAGAAAGGTAGAATAAGATTAAGATTAAAACAAGAATTAAGCTACTGAAAGTAAAGTTTTGATTAAAACAAGAAAGAAAGGAAGATAAAAGATTAAGATCCTAGTGAGAGAAACTGTCACTTTCTCTCTCTAAAATTACCTACCAAACGAAAATGAAGACTAATTCTAAAACTAGCTAACCAACCCTCCTAAATGTGTTTAGGAGGGTATTTATAGGAAATGGGGAGGTGCATGTGTTGCCTCCTCTTTCTTTCTTCACGTCTTTCGTCTTTTAAGTTCTTCGACTTTATCGACTTTGTCTCAGGATTAATTAAACTCGTCTTATAATTGCTTCATTTATTAGACTTGAGTTCTTCGGCTTTATTAAACTTTCGTCTTTAGACTTGTTCTTCGATAAATCTTCAGAAAAGGCCTTGGACTTCCGTTCTTTTTGCACTCTTGATCTCTTGACTTTGTCTTTTGTCGTTTTCTTGATAAAAGCCCGTGAAAGCCCGTGTTTTTCTTCCTTTTCACATCTTGGTCCTAAATCACAACAAAAACACAAACCACGCATAATTCCGACATTTACGACATAAAATACACGTTTGGGCTTGGTTATTATTGTAGTTAAGTGGTAAAAGGATGGGTGTTTTCACACCTATCAGGTTTCAAGTTATAGCATAATTAACTTATGTAAGTTTATAAATTTCAAAATATAGTATATAAATTTGAGGCTTATAAAATATAAGTCGAAATTTTAATATATGGTTTATTTTGAGACTCATGAACTTATATAAGTATATTATATCATAATATGCTTATACTTATATAAGCCCATATGTTTCCAATTTTCATAATAAGCCACAAATTTGAGCTTATGTTTTATAAGCTGAAGCAAACATCCCTGCAAGATTCTACAAGTATTAATTTCATTGGGCTAAGGTGTCACCTAGACCGTCACTAAGGGAGTTGGCTCGCACGCCTTATCCTCTCATAGAATTTGCAAGTTTATAACAACTGTCAAGACCTTAGAACAGCATAATCATCCGCAGACGTTTACAAGACAAACAAGAAGCATTGCTTTATATAAAAACCAAGATATAACGCGAAGCTAAGCTTTGTGAAAACTTTGTCTTGCCATGCTTACAGAACATGTTTGTTTAGCATACTTTACTCTTTTGTTAACCAAAGATACTAGCCAACCAGATATAAAGCATGAAGAAAACCCAAGAAACTGCAACAGCTCCTACATAAGCTAAGCCCCAATCAATTTCGAGACCATTTATCTCTGATTTTGCTTTTTCTCCAAGATAATTGCTTTTGATAGTTGATTTCAATGTAGCCGAATTCTTCATTCTTGACGCCTTTGGTTCTTTTGTCATGACCGCAGCAACATTCTTATGTTTCTTAGGTTTTTCAAGACTTGAACTATTTAAATTTTTCGATAATAACAGTTCAACCTCCTCCAATATCTCAGACCTGTCTTCACTGCACAGAATAAAAGTAAATTATGAAAAATCGTTTGATGCATACACAAAATGTGTGATTAATTCATAAGTAGAAACTAGGTTTGAAAGAACTTTGTCTTGCCCTGCTGATAGAAAGTTTTTACTATCATAATTTGCTGAATGGAAAATTCTTTTCCAAAACATAAGCAACGATAAGCACAAAAAAAGATAGATAATCACTACGTACTTGATCAGGTGGATGTCATAAGCCCCAGCCTTTCTGTTATCTGTATCTGCAATCTTTTTAGATTCACCCTCACTCATTGCTGCAACAACATTCTTATTTTCCTCTAGTTTTTTAAGACTTGATGGTAACGGGACCGATGGGTCAACCCCCTCTTTGATAAGTTTCACATCCTTGAATTTATCTGAAATTTCTTCGCTGCAGAAAATTAAGCCATGTATGTTAAAAATAAGATGTTGAGCCTGCTATATAAGTTGCTCATTTAGATACTAAAACTTACTGTAACATGTCGACTGATTGGTGACGATCATCAAGGATCTTCTGCAACTATAACATAACCAAAGAACTATTAAAAAGAGTTTAAGTTAAGTAGTATTCTTAATCAACTATGTAGTATATATTATGTTACACTATGATCACCTTGGTGTTCTCAAGAGTTTCTTCTTTGAGTCTATGATATTCTTCCACGGCATGTTCTATTAGGTCTTCATGGTACGCAAGTAGGCATGCATTTTCTTCTTTTTTTCTAAATGCCAAATCCTTTTCAGTCAGAGCTGATTCTAATCTCAACTCAAGAGATGTACACATCTAATGAAAATAAAATAATCGTAATTAGCACTCAATGCCGGTTGATCTAGCTAGTTACCGGCTAATTCCCACAGAACAAAAATAGTACCCATACCTTGTTAAGAATGTCAAGCGATCTATCTTCATCATCCAAGATATTCGTGACACGACCTCTAAGCACTTCCACTTTAGTAGTTAAAACATCCTTTTCAGCATTCAATTTTTCAGCAAGCTAAAGATCAATATCAAATAGTAAGTAAACTCGCTTGGGACTTTGACATGAATTTATACAACACGTAACGATATCAACTAAACAAAGTTCACAACCATATTGTTTGCTTCTTGGGCTTGTAGCAGCGTTTGCTTACGGTCCTCGACCTTTGCAAGAATATCTAAACCACTCCAATTCGTTTCCTCTTTTGCTTTTTGCGCAGCTTTCTCTTCTTTTTCCACTTCTTCCATAAGCCGGTTAACCAACTCCATTGTGGTCACAATTGTTTTCTACAGAAAAGAAAAACTACTTTCAACAAACATACAATAAAACAACTAGAATTCTTTGTTGTTTGTACTAACAAAAACACACCATGATACATATCTATTGGCAGAGGCACACACGTTTTGAGGTTAAGAAGTGCAAACAAATTTCAAAATTGCCTTTGTTTGTATGTATCTTAGTTTCTTAGTTTCTTAAGGAGTTAGCCTAAGATTTGTTTTGCGCAACACTCCATTGAGAATTCTGAATTCGTCTTTGTCTATAGGAATAATATATTACATTGCACGATTAATCATAGACTTAGTCATAGTTATATATAAAAATATACCTTCTTTTCTCTAACATCTCTGATGGAATTGTCAAGCATGGAACAAAGTTGTTGTGGACTGGTGGTCGTAACATCCATCGATGACGAATCATCCTTATGATAAACTTGCTCAATCTCGTAACGAGTCGAGGGCTTCTGAGACTCCATCTGATCATAACCAGATCAACCAATATTAAGTTGAAAATTGCACATTATTACATAAAAAACTATATTGTCCATAACACATAAGGTACAACGAACCATGAGTATATGTGTAACAACTAACAAGTAATCGATGTTAAGTTACAGAACAATGTTCGATAAGTAAAAGATGGATACCTGCAAAGCCATTCTAAACCTGCGACTTATTAAGATTAATCTAAATTAATATCGCAGAATATAGGTTAATTAATCTAAAAGGTAAAATATATACATAGGTCTTAATTTAACTTGGTAACCGGAGTTAATTTAATAACAAGATATTTTTGTTAGTCGGGATTCGTCATTATCACTTTTTAGAATCTATAGAAATTTCTACGAAATTAACAATAGTCAAAACTTCTATATTTTTTTACCGCGTCCCTCACACATAGATAATCAAATCAATACTATAAATAATACGGAGCAAAGAATATGCACAAAATAACATGGCTAAGCAAAGAAGATACCGAGTATTGTTGGAATCTAAACTTGGTGGCAAAGTAAAAGTACTTGTCACATAAGTTTCGCACCAGAATTATTTGGCTTCACATTTTGTGGGATGTGATAAGCCAAACAAAAATAGTGACAAAGGATAAAAAAGTATACCACTTTATTAAAATAAAGAATTGTTGTTACTATCTGGGCTGATTTTGACGCCAGCCACTTTGACATCAGGTCCGGTGTGATAAACCAAACAAATTTATAGGCTGGGGCTACGAGCTGAGGCTAACAGTCCACCGTACCTCACACTTTAACAATAAAGGTATCTGACATTTTAACCAATTGATCTATGGTTTTCTTTTATGAGTAGACATGTTATCCGGCCTTTCCGTCGACTAATTCATTATAGCTACGCTGGTTTGATCCCCCTACCACTTATACTCGAACTAGGCAAACACTCCCCTTTGTGAACACTATATATATTCAATACAATTACATCACATTTTTAAAACGGGATCGAGTTGAAGCCATAAAATCATGGTTGGATCATCTCACACGACATTATACCGCTAAGCTAAAAGTGTTTTGGCAACGAGGTGTTAAAGGGATCTTCAAGATACATGAACAATGATCATAAATATGGAGTCAGCTAAATAGGGATAAATTTAACCAACCTTTAAAAATAACTTTTTCTTGCAGATAAAAATTGCTTCCAAAATAGGATTAGCATAACCAGCCATTACAAAATTTTCATTTTACAAAAGAAGATAGCAGATAAAAAGATAGATAATAATAACCACCAAATAAATATTGACCACCATGTCAGCAAAATTATCCTGTCTCGGATATGCAGCTGAGCTCTCTTGGGATACACCTTCAAAACCTTTTATCTTCACTTTCTTGATACAACAACCAAACTTTCGATTTCCTCGACTCTTGTTTCTTATCTTAAAATTCTTGATTCTTGTACGAAGCAGTTGACTTTGATGTTGTTTGTTCACCACCTCGCTTTCTGATGTTGAAGAATTTTCTACAAGATCATTGGTTTTAATGGTAGATTGCAAAGCTAAGATGGATGGTATTCGGGTAGATGACAGTATTTCACCAGACAGTATCACTTGGTCCAGCTCCTTTTTTATGGAATTCACATCCTGACATTTAGCAGATATCCCTCCACTGCACAAATTAACCAATGTTGTTGATAAGGATTAACATGTATAAGACTCTATATTAAATGTGTTTGGTATCTTGAGTTAATTGTTAATTACCATCAGTTTCCTTATTGGGTCCTAGAATTGTGTTCAAATAGAGAAGTTCATAACAGTAAAAAATTAGTTGCCTGTGTCAGTTTGTTGTTCAAGAATTGAAAAAACTTACTGTAACATATGGACTACATCGCCACGATCAACGAGGAGCTCCTGCAACTATAACAAAAATATCCATGATGTGTGCACAATCTTTCTTATAGAGTAATCGTAACGAGAATATATATACCATATATTTTAAATTATATTACAACCTTGTGTATCTCAACTGCTTCTTGTTTTAGTTTATTTGACTCTTCTACCATCTTTTCTAGCCGCAACTCTTCATGTGCAAGGGCTATTTGCGAAATTGCTTCATTTTCTTGCTTCTTGTTAATTGCCAAGTCTTTTTTCATTTTAGCTGAAGTCAATCTTACCTCGAGGGTTGTAAGCATCTAATGAATAAGTTATTATTGTCATGACCACACAATAACATCAAAGAAACTTATGTTACTTATATTTGTTAACAAAATTCTTACCTCGTCAAGAACTTCAAGAGATCTATCTCCATCATCCAATGTATGTGCCGCCTGTAGTTGAAGCACCTCCATTTTAGTAGCTACAACAGCCTTCTGCACGCAAACTTTTCTAGCTAGCTGCATTTCCATACCAATGTAATAACTCTTAAAATGTTCATAAGTGTGAATATCTAAACTAACCAAACATGTAAACATCGGAATGACTAATAATAAAAACCATGCAGTTGGGAATAATAAGGTGTCACTAACCATGTCATTTCTTTCCTTCACATTCCGTTGCGCTTGTTTGTGTTCATCTATCTTTACAAGAATATCAAAGCCACTCTTGATTGCTTCCTGCTTTGCTTCTTCGGCAGCTTTCTCTTCGCGCTCAACTTCTTCCATTAGCCTCATAACTTTATCCATTGTTGAATCTAGGGTTTCCTTTAACACAAAAATAAGAAAAAAAACAAACCATTAAAATGTATACAACGTAATCCAACTTTTTCCTATTGTAACATAGCAAAAGTTTGATAACTAGTAAATATAAAAAATAACAATGATGCATAAAAAAAACAGTATTTACTTAAGCATTAAAATCCCTCAAAATTAGCACCTTTTTAATTATAACATCTTCAATGCAAGATTCAAGAAGTTGAGTGCTAGGCATATTGTTCAAAACAGAATCATCATTATCAGTAGTGACCTTACATAAATCCATCTTATCAGACCAAGAAATAAACTGTTTGGAACAAGAAGATATGAAAAAATAAAATTGAAAAATAAAAGAGACGTGTTTTATTAATAGGACTAGTAATTCACTTGATAACCGGGACTCCGTTTGGAACTAACTAGACGTGCTCAACGGTTAGTATATCTAAACGGTATAATTTTGAAAACTGGTCAAAGTTTTAAACAATTGGATAATGGCCCTTTTTTTCTTATTTGTTAACAAGTTTTATTATTTATTGCTAAAAAACGAAAACAAGTTTTACTATCCAAATGTGTATAAATAAATGAAATTTTATTTAATTTTGGTTTTTATTATATAAATATATAAAAACTTCTCGTGTTTAATATTTTTTAATTGTGATATTATTACAACTAATAATTATGCAGTCGGTTATATATAAAATTTCATTATGTATTATATATATTTTTTATGGTATAAAATTTAGAGGTTCTAAAATGTAAGAGGTATTTGTTAATTTACTAAAATTATTGAAAAAACAGTAAATTATAATTTTCACTTAAATTATACGACTCCATTTTTTGAGAAGAATGAAGAAAGCATCTAATTTGTGCAAGATGTTTTTTTAATCGTATGACAAGAATGGGATGAGTAATTTTCATTTTTTATTTGTAAATATGCTTTACACGTGAACAGTTATATATAGATTCCTTTTTTAAATGATTATTACTCATTCTTCCTAAATAGATGGTCGAATGACGATATGAACAAATTGCCTTTCTTGGCCTTTCTCTGCTTTTAGAGCATTAGGAGTGGTCGCTCGGCGTGAGAGTTTTTTCACGGCGCGGCCGGTGCGGCCACTCCCCGGCGCGGAAACCACCACGGCGCGGCGAGCCCAAGTGAGCCAACCCACTTGGCGTGAAAGGCAATGTGAAGCCAAAAAAATTTTGTTTTACCCCCTCAAACGGCTAGTTTGTTTTAAAAAGTTTAATTTCACCCCCCCAACCACTATAACGGCTAGTTTTTTGAAATTTGAATTCTAACGGCTAGTTTTTCGAAAAGTTTATAAATAACACTCAAAATCAACCATTTTTCACACACCAAAACACAAACACTCTCTACACACAAATATGAATCCCATAATCCCCATTCCATGTCGTCAATTTTTCAAATTGATGAAGAATTCGATGAATACTTCTTGCCAATAGCGCACGATCATTATCAACGATTGCTTGAAGAAGAGAATCGTCCAAGACTAACCCGGACCCCAGTCCACCGTGACCGAGAGGGGGCCGAAGAGCGCCTCATGAAGGATTATTTCGTTGAGCACTGTAGGTATTCTTTAACTAAATTCCGTCTAAGATTTCGAATGAGCCAAAGATTGTTTCTAAAAATAGTTAACGGCATAACCAACTATCAAGCCGATCCTCTTCCTGATCAATTTCATTATTTTACTTCTCGACCCGATGCTTCGGGTTGAATGAGTATTAGTGCTATTATGAAGTGCACAATGTCTGTTCGTCAATTGGCATATGGTAACGCGCCAGATGCATTTGATGAATATTTGCAAATTGCTGATCGAACCAGACGTGAATGTGTGCAGAATTTTACTATGTGTGTTATTGAATTGTATATGGCCAAGTATTTAAGAAAACCAACTCCGGATGATGTTGATCAAATATATGATCTACATCTTACGAAACATGGTTTTCCGGGAAGTAAACATCATACGGCGAATCATGTATACTTGCATCATACTTCATAACATGATCTTGAAAGATCAAGGTATGGAGGTTTTGGATTGGAATGAAAATTTCGTTAACCCGTCAAGAAATATGTAACGAAATTGGGTTGAACGGTGTGAGGTTTACCGCCGGAAAAACAAAGAACTTCGCGACCGTGAAACCCATCAAAGTCTTCAACAAAACCTTATGAAGCATATCTGGAATCAAGTTGACCACGGAGACGAAGATGAAGAAAACTAAACGGCGGGTCGTATGATTTTTAAATTTGCGTATGTTTTTTTATTTTCTGTGTGTTTTTTTAATTTTCGTATGTTTTTTTTATTATGTATGTTTTATTTTAAAAGTATTGTAATGTTGGTTATGTTTTAATGAAATATTTAAGTTTGTTTAGGGGGTGTTTTGTAAAATTCTGAAAAACTGGATTTCACTTGGAGTGATCACTCCCCTGTTTTTTCTGAATGAGTGAGTGAGTGAGTTTCGCTGACCACCCCAAAAACCTATCACTCGGAGTGACCACTCCTTATGCTCTTAGAGAAGAATCAATATGGCGGAATAAGAATCACATTTCGATTCTCTATTTCCATTCTATGACACAGACAAACATGGGAATGTTGCGGATTCCCTTCTCTTTCCATTCCATTATACCAAACATCCCTAGGGTGAACCAGATTCACTGTTGGACATGACTTCAAGTGTTGCTATGTGCTTCTTTAATGCTTATGTTGTTCCATTGAATTTTCTTTTTAAAAATACGGCAATTGTAACGGACAGATTTTTGTTAGAAGAATATTTACTGGATCAATTTGGTATTGTGTTCAACAAAAATACTTGCAATATAAAGTTCACATGTACATATATGTCACGATTAGCTAGTATTTGATGTGCGTTTGCTGCAAACGTAAGTTTTACGATCTCACGCACTTAGTCGTTATAGTGTAGTAGAGGCAAAGAATCGGGGTGAATATCGTTCTCTAACGCTCTATTCTCGAGTTTTTTTAATAAAATGGAAAGGTAAGGGATGGGAAATCTCAAATTTTTTGTGTTCTCATGTTTTTTTTAAGAAAGGAAGGTAAAGGACAAGAAGGAGAAATGAATGTAAGATATGGGGTTTTATGTGTAATGTCAATCCCTCCATTTTTGGATGATTAGGAGTGGAAGCTGTAATTAACAATATAAACTTTTCTTAAATTACATTTATACCCTCATTTTTATATATAACCCAGTTCTCACTTCTCACACACGCGACGACATAACCAAAGTAAGCAGTGATTCATCAACAGCTATCAATGGGTATGTAACTTTTGCATTCTTTGTTTTGTCATTCTGCACTTGTATAGACGTATATTATTATTAATTGGTAACACGTCGAGCTATGATTGATCCTAGCCAACAACTTTGAAACAATAATATTTGTAGTAATTTATATAATATGATTACTTTTAATATGATTATTTGTATAATATGATTACTTTATATAATACGATTAGAAGAGGAAGCATGCAAGAAAATATGTGTAGTAGACCATATACAAATATACAATAGTTACTTATAATATGGTTACTTACGTATTTTTCCAACATTATATGATACCGACGGAAGCTATGCTTGTCGAGATACAAGTGACCGATATCAGCTCTTGCCACGTCACCTTTAATTTTCATAACAATTACGTAAAATTATGTACGTAATTCGAAATAATGTATATAGTTTTGAGGGTATATTGGTAAATTTGATATTTTTCATATCCTTTCCTTTCTAAAAAAATAAAACTGAAGAACACACATTACAATAACTACTTTCTTCACAATGTCATCCCTTACTTTCCCCTTCCCATTCTATCCCCTTCCAATCTTTAAATTTTAGACTCGAGAACAAGCGTAAGAGAATTGTGACACCCTAGGCAAATCCCATATCAGCTGTGGCTAGGAGAGATTCATGGTTCATAAGATAACAATCGCCTTCTCATGACACAACGCGTTTTGTGGTCTACTGCACGTGGAGTTCTTAGGAATTGGCAGTTAAGCGTGCTCATGTGAGAGTAGTACTGGCTTGGGTGACTTGCCGAGAAGTCTTCACAAGAGGGACACAAAGCAAAGCCGTGAGCTTGCGGGCAAAGCGGACAATATTGTGGTCTGAGTAGGCGGTATGTTACAAGTGGTATCAGAGCCACTCCTGAGCCTCTCGAAATGGTGGGGCAAACCTCATCGAGGACGATGAGTCTCGAGGGGGGGGGGGGTGATTGTGACACCCTAGGAAAATCTCACATCGGTTGTGACCAGGACAGATCCATGGTTTATAAGATAACAATCGCCTTCTCATGACACAACGCGTTTTATGGTGTATTGCATGTGGAGTTCATATGAACTGGCAGTTAAGCGCGCTCATGGGAGAGTAGTACTGGCTTGGGTGACTTACCGGGAAGTCTTCACAAGAGGTCTACATAGCAAAGCCGTAAGCTTGCGAGCAAAGCGGATAATATTATGGTCTGAGTAGGCGGGATGTTACAAGAATAGTGTGAAAGGTCGTCTCAAACATACATATGTCTAGAGGAGAGAATGATGATTAGTTTTTTAATTTTATATTTTATAAAAACAATTAAATTTAATGATTAAGAGGGGTTTTATCTAATTATTACTATTATTAAGCTAATCTACTGATGAAAATTCACCTGTTAAAGAAATGTGTTCAGCTAACCATGCACTACTCTTCATGATATTCATCCTAGTGTTTATTGCCCGTCACTCTTTATAATTAAATGTGTAATTGTTTACCGATAATATTTGCCAAACCTATCGAGTGCAACTAACAAAGATCTAGCATAGTCGTATGGAGACGTTTACTGGACCTAAATCATTCATATAAGCGTTTTGATTATTTATATGAAAACAACAAAGAATCACATAATGAGTTTCATTCAATCATAAATAAACACTAAATAATTAACCGGACATGTTAAAGGAAGAAAAGAACATATAATCACAAAACACATAAAAATGTTGAATGATAGAATGAATAAACCTTGATCTTGGAGTATACACGTGGTTACAATGGTGTTTTTAGGGATTTAAGAACCATAAAACCGACCTTTAAAGTTGCACCAAAGTTATCCTTAAAGTTTAATTTTTTTTAAAATAAAAGATTTGTATATACAGAAAACTAGTCTCGACGGCGTCGGGTTATACGCCAGACGGTGTCTGGCTGTCAAATATTGTTAGAATTTCTTCGGCTAAAATATCACAAACAAAGTCACAAGTCTTTTGACGGCATCAGTGAAGGGATTTAGAAGGCATCGCTGGGAATCCAAGCACCGTCTATAGTTTCTGTTTGCATATTAGTATTGTCACACAGATGTTTGCCTAGAAGTTGTATGAACCAAAATTCCCTCCCAAACACTTTTTCAAAATTATGACATAATTCTATCGTTGCTAAAGACATGATACTTAATTACCCATAATTGTGTTATCCTTTTATTTTCTGCTATTCACAACTTCTTATACATTTCAATGTTGGATGACTAGTTTAATGGATCAAGCTCATCTAATCATGTTACGTGATCACATAAAACCCAATTAATAAAATAAAATTAAATTATTATACCTTATTTATATTCGGCTTCTCTACCTAGAAAAACAAATTTCTTTTTGAAGAAAAATCTTCTAGATTTTGAAAACGAGACATTTTGATTTGGAAAAGTTTGCCAATTGTATATTTATTGGCTGATGACACATGTTTAAAGTCGTAACAAATTTTTTTTTTTTTTTTAATTTGACAAAACGAACTGACTAATTATAAGCCGACTATCTTTTATATAATAAAAAAATTAGATTTTTGAGAGTTTTTAACAAAAGTGAAGGCTGGTGGAAAAATAATTGGACCAATAAAAATGTTTGATTTTGCCACGTAAGCATAATTGGGAGATCTGATTGGCTAATTAAAAATCAAAATTGAATCAATAGTGGTTAAAATTAAACAAAAATCGTGTATAATTAAAAAATCATGAAAAACTAAACGTGTCAAAAATGTGATAAATAAAAGTTTATAGATAAAAAAAGCAGGCGTGAATGATAGGACTTTAGGGACTCTATGTGTAAACTTTTAAACCTATGTGAGTAAAATAAATTAACAAGTCTAACAACCACTCAAACTTTTCATCTGTAATCCGCTGACCCACACCAATTTTTCCCAAAAAGCTAAATCAATGATTAATGCTACCAAAAAACACACACAGACCAACACTTAATAAGTGTTTAGCTTCTGATTACAAGGTTATTTTTAAGGGATTTTTTAATTGATCACTCAATTCATCATGGATCTTTTGGAAGTAGAATTATTAGACAATTTGTCATAGGTTTAGAACTTAACTTGGAACTTGAAAATGGATTTTTTTGGTAATTTCCAAAGAATATATCAACACAATTATAACCAAATGGTGAGGGGTCTGTGAATGTTAGTGCGATAGAGGTTGTATATTTATGATGAGAAGGGATGATGTGGTGTTGGCGTGGGGTTGTCATCAACTCATCATTACTTTTATAGCGCATACCATGGATATTTTTTTTCACAAATGTTGAGTCTATTAAAATAAGTTCTCTGAAAAACATGATAGGAGATTGTGCATGTTACTTTTATAATTAAGCTTGGTTATAATTTTTGTTTTCAGGGCTTCAAAGACTACAAGCAAAGTTGGCAAATCAGCTTAAAAATCATGCTTTCGAAACTAGGATTTTAAAACGGGGTTAAAGAAATTATTACTTAAATCGTTCTTTTGTTTTTAAGTTCCGTGGTGCACGAACATTAAAACTAGTCTCTAAAGGCATCCACTATGGTAAAAAATTATAAATCTCTATGAATTAAAATTTTCATGCCACATCAACAAGTTTTATAATTTTTAAATTAATAAACCACTTTCTATTATGGTACAAATTTTTAATCCTTCATAATTATTTTATACAACACATGCATTAAATTGTGAAGAGGTCTAAGATTTAGGACCTCTTCATGCCACATAGGATTAAAATGGAACTCCATTATGGTTAATACAAAACATAAACCTCTTCAAACTTTTTCGACCTATTCTTGAACCTCTCATAGTAGATACTCTAACTACAAAGACTAATTTTTTCCTCCTTTAGGGTTATCAAATTGGTAATTAATAACGCAAAATAAGAAAAACTAAAAATAAAAGCAAAGCCAAATCGACTTATTAAAAAACAAAAATGTTGAAACCAAAAAAGGCAGAAATCGATCGGTTTATAATTCTCATGAACCAAAGTTTTCGATTTTATTTTGTTTTAATAAAAAACCGTCCCAAAGACTTCGTATTCGGTGACCATCTTCAAACTTGAAATGCACGGACGCGATTAAAAGTGTCAAAAAATAACAGAGTAATCAAAACTTGAAAGTTAAAAGATGTCCAAAGCATTATATTTTCGTAAGTTTCCTTAACGTTTATTGTTTTTACTTTCGTAAGATGAATGCTACGAGGTAACTTGCCATCCACCTCGGCTCTTACTTTAACTCTGTCTAGGACACTCACTCGTGAGTTGTGAAACTCACTAGTGTGATTTTATTAGGCCCGATCCAAGTTACATGAAGACACGACCCATGGGCCTAAGATAATTCTACCCGCTGTTTACTTTTAGACATACAGAAACGGTTACAAACAAACCATCACAACGATTACTTTTTCTGAAACGTTGTGACTCTTATTCGATATACCTATTCGACATGTATATATAGATTAGGATTTATTCCTTGTAAAGATGATGATACATTTGTGATTATACGATTAATACAAAAGTTAGTTTGGTATATTTGATTCGATCCAGTGCTTGTTTCTCCAACAATTGGCATCAGAGCTTTGGTTAATCAAAACCAAAGTTCGTTCATCATATACCAGTTTTTTCTGCCAAGGTTTCGACCAAATTTTTTTCCAAATTACGCAAAACACCCAAACACAAATTCATCCGAATTAAATCAATTTCGTCGAAGTGTTTGATTTAAGGGGTTCCTACTTTCGCTACCAAGGTATAATCATACCGGCAACGAAAGGGTTTTTACCCACGAATCGTTTTGCAAAATTTGTTCTGTCTTTAGTTTAAATATTTGAAAAAGGAAGAACAATTAGCCCAGAAAAAGTCTAGATATAGGTTTACAACAAAACCCAGATTCGAAACCAAAAGTCAACGACAGAAAAAATTAGAGATCATCAAAAGGGAACAAACACACCTGTTTGTAGATTCCACTGAATCATCCCAAAGCCTGAATATCATCACGTGATTTTCCAGATATCCAAAAGCCCCAAAATTAATTGAGGCGAAGATCCCCAAAATCACATCGAACCCAATCGAAGGATTCGCACGAGGGAATACGTGGCTACGAACAACAAATCGTAGAAGAAGTTTGGATATAGGCATAGCATCAAGTGGTGATTAAATCCACCGTTGAAGAAGACTTCGATATCATCAAAGAAGAAAGGAACGATCACGGTTAATAAAGAACCGTTGTGTGTTTTATCTAAACACAAAAAAGGGACCGGTTATAAGGAAAGCAAAGAACGAAGGGTAAAAGGCCAAGCCCAAAAGCACTCGGGCTTATATACTGTCTACGGGCCAAGCCCATTCAGGTTTTTGTTTAAACAATTTTACCCATACCATTTGTCAAATTAGATTATATCTGGTAAATTTTTTTTTACAAAATTAATTTTTAGATATAGAGTTAAGATATTATCACTTTTATAAAAACAAATCATTTTTCTTACTATAAGTTTTTAAAAATATTTGTTTGTTATAAAATTTTAATACGACATATAATAACCTAGCGAATACGCTGCTTATTATATAGAATAATTTTTATGGAGTAATTAACCTTAGGATATTCTGTTTGTTTTAGAAAATCTCTAGGAATAATTATTTACATATATAATAATATTCCGCGTTTTGTATAGCCTATAAGGCATATTATTTTGAGTACTCACCAAAAGAAATTTTTTTCAAACACTTTGAAATTTTTATTTAGAGATTTTATTTTGATATCCCTCGCGATATGACAAATGATGGCGGAGATACTTCCAAGAAGGAAGCAAGTACCAACGATACACCAAATTTCCAATGTCCTATGCTAAAACCGTCGAATTACTCACTTTGGGCAATTCGAATGCAAATCATTCTCGAAGAAAACGGCTTGTGGGAAATGATAGAACCGTCGGCTACAACCCAACCCGACAACAAGAAAGATAAGATTGCAATCGCATTTCTTTATCAATCTTTACCCGAAGAACAATTGCTTCAAATAACAAAGCACAAAACTGCGAAAACAATTTAGGATGCTTTGAAAACCAAACATATGGGCGAAGACAGAGTTCAACAAGCGAGACTTCAAACACTCAAATCTGAATTTGAGTTATTACAAATGAAGGAAGACGAATCTATAGACACCTTGACCAGCAAATTGACAACCTTGTCAAACAAAGCCGCTAGTTTAGGTCACACATTTGAGGATTCAACACTAGTTCGAAAATTACTCAATGTTGTACCTGACAAATTCCTTCAAATCGTCGCATCCATCGAACAATACTCTGACTTAGACAAAATGACCCTAGAAGAAGTAATAGGTAGGCTCAAAACCTACGAATAAAGAATTCGGCAGAAGAAGGGTAAGCAAGTGGACAATCAAGACAAATTGATGTTCACACGACATGACAATCGTAGAAAGAATTTTAGAGGACGTGGGCATGGAAGATCGAATTTTTCACGTGAAAATAACCACGAGAAACCTCGAGATGAAAAAAAGAATGGAGAAACCTCACACAAAAACTTCAACAACTACAACAACTACAACAACTTCAAAAGACCAAACCGAGATCTAAGCAAAATAGAATGCTTTAATTGTGGCAAATTGGGACATATGTCAAAAGAATGCCGACAAAAATCAAAAGGTCACGAACAATCCAACTTGGTTGAAGAAGACTTTGAACCAACTCTACTAATGGCAATATTGGATGAGCAAGTTCAAAGAAACGAAGTATTAGAAGTTGAAGAACAAAAGGTCTCACTACACGAAGAAGATGTAGGATATAAAGAGACAAGTAATGATAGTCTATGGTACTTGGACAATGGTACAAGTAATCATATGACTGGAGTAAGAGAACATTTCAAGGAATTACACGAAAAGGTTAGTGGAAAAGTAAGATTTGGAGACGGTTCGTACATTGAGATCAAAGGAAAAGGTTCAATCATATTGGAATGTGATGACGAAAAGCAAAGAATCATATCACACGTCTATTACATACCAAGCCTGAAAAGCAACTTATTGAGCCTTGGACAATTTACATAAATTGGTTGTAAAGTTGTAATTGAAGAAGATGAACTACGACTCTATGACATGGATAATAGAATCTTTATGAAGGTCACACGACAAAAAAACCGACTCTACAAAGCTAGTCTCAAAATAGGCACACCTGTTTGCCTACTAGCAAACCTAAACGACACTATCTGGCTATGACATGCAAGATTGGGACATCTCAACTTTGAGTCACTTAAAACCATGACTCAAAGGATTTAGTCCATGGAATACCTGCAGTTAAGCATACAAAACAAGTATGTGATGTATGCTTAATGGGAAAACAAAGTAGAATGCCATTTCCTAAGAAGGCGAAAACTAGATCAACCTCACCACTGGATTTAGTATATGGAGACTTATGTGGACCAATCACTCCTCCAACACCTTATGGAAAGAAATACATATTCATGTTAGTAGACCTACTCAAGATACATGTGGGTATATTTCTTAAGTATAAAAGATCAAGCTTTTGATACTGTCAAGGAATACAAGAACACAATAGAAAAGGAGTTAAGGATGACATTAAAGATGTTAAGAACGGATCGTGGAGGTAAATTCACATCAAATGAATTCACACAATACTGCAATGAAAATGGCATAGCACGACAACTCACCGCTCCTTACTCATCACAACAAAATGGAGTAGTAGAAAGACGTAATAGGACAATTATGTCTACTACAAGATGTATGATGAAAGCAACAAAAGTACCTCAAAACTTTTGGGCAGAAGCTGTTAGACACGCCATATACATCTTAAATAATGTTCCTACAAAGGCACTTGAAGACATCACTCCATACGAAGCAATCAAGAAAAGGAAACCAAACCTAGAAAACTTAAAAGTTTTTGGATGCATAGCATATGCAAAAGTATCATCTCAACACCTAACGAAGTTGGATGATAGAAGCTCAAAGTTGGTTTACCTAGGAAATGAATATGGATCAAAAGCCTTCAGATTATTTGATCCAATAACACGAAGAATATGTGTTAGTAGAGATGTAAAGTTTAAAGAAGATGAGACATGGGATGGAGCGAATACTTAGAAGATTTTGACAATGACGACCCAGAATGGACAGAATTCCAATTTGGAAACCTTGAACACCATAATCAAGAAGATCAACCAAATAACGACGACGATTTTCCATTCAACAACGACAACAGATACGATTCACCATCACCAGACTCACCCAATCACTCTCTAACACCTAACACACAATCTACAAGGTCATCTCAAGTAACTCCCAGTTCACACCAAACAATTCGTCTCAGTCATTTTATCAAAGTAATGTTGAATCAACTACAACATCAAATACACACCCAAACTTTGATCATACACCAATAAAAGGTTTTAGAACCATGGATGACTTATACGAACATACTGAGGAATTACACTTAGCTGAAGATGAACCCAAGAACTACAAAGAAGCATCAAATGACCAAAAATGGATAGAGGCAATGGAAGCTGAATTAGATTCCATCAACAAGAATAACACATCGGAACTCACTACCCTCCCACAAGGTCACAAAGCAATCCGTTTGAAATGGGTGTTCAAAATGAAGAAAGATGCTAATGGAAATATAATCAAGCATAAGGCTCGATTAGTAGCAAAAGGATACATACAAGAGCATGGCATAGATTTCGAAGAAGTATTTGCACCAGTTGCAAGGATGGAAACTATCCGTCTATTATTAGCCATTGCCGCCAACAACAAATGGGAAATACATCACTTGGACGTAAAATCTGCATTTCTACATGGAGATTTAAAAGAAGAAGTGTATGTGGCACAACCCGAAGGATTTATAAAGAAAGGAAATGATGGAAAATTCTACCGACTTATAAAGGCCTTATACGGTTTAAGACAAGCACCACGTGCATGGAATATCAAGTTAGACAAAACCTTGAAGTCATTAGATTTCAAGAAATGTGCATTGGAACAAGCTAGCTACACAAAGGCATCAAAGGACTCACTATTACTGGTAGGAGTCTATGTAGACGATCTTATCATCACTGGAACGCCAAAGAAAGAGATAGACAAATTTAAAGTTCAAATGGAAGAAAAATTCGAAATGAGCGACTTAGGCTTATTAGTTTACTATCTCGGAATTGAAGTCACTCAAGCAAATGGTGACATATCAATAAAGCAGTCAACATACGCAACTAAGATCTTAAAAGAAGCTGGAATGTTAGAAAGCAACGAGACAGTTATACCTATGGACCCTGGAACAAGACTAACAAAGAACACCGAAGGGACAATGGTCAACACAACTGAATATCGAAGCTTAATTGAATGTTTAAGATATTTGCTTCACACAAGACCCGACTTAAGTTATTCCGTTGGATTACTTAGTCGTTTCATGCAAGAACCAAAAGAGCAACATATGAAAGCTATAAAGCAAGTACTACGTTATGTAAAGGGAACCAAGGACTATGGAATAATCTACAAGCATAACGAAAACAACAAGATTCAAGGATTTAGCGACAGTGGCTACGGAGTTAATACACAAGAAGGCAAAGGCACAACCGGCATCATATTCTATTTTGGTGACTCACCAATTATGTAGATTCGTGATAATCTTTGTAATTCAAGAGGGTTGATGTTTTTCTAGAGAGAGAAACAAGAGAGAGAAGTGAGAGAAACTATGTGTATTTTCTTAAGAGAATAAAACAACCAACACCTCTTTCCATGGTGGAAAGAGGTTTATATACCCAAGTCCTTAAATGGACTTGGGCCTCCGGCCTATGAACATGCTCATGGGTCGGGCTTAACATAAATATTACTTAAACATTACTACGAGCCTATAACTACATTGTTGGAGTGACCGAGAGTTTCTTTATATGAAAAAAGTATTTCCAACAATCTCCACCAAAGGTAGGTCACTCCAAATTTACAAAGTCCTAATCTAGCATGTTAGATCTTGTTCTTGAGCTCGTAGTCCACTTTCTCTTTTCTTCTTTATCTTTTCTTCTTTTTGTGAATATGTGTTGAATAATATCAGGCTTTTGCTTAGAACATATTCTTTTGGCCTTTCACGTGCAATCTTTATCTTCTTGTGATGTTCGCCTCTTCATGACTTCATGTCCCACACACCTATCCTTTGTTGAATTCTTGAAAATTTCAGAGTCGATATAGCGGAAGACTTTTAGGTCAGACTTTCTTAAATTTGCTGAAATATTTGAAGCAAAAGGAATAAGTATGTGAGGATGACTTCAACAGGTACACCGCAACGCCACCGTCTTCGATTGCAACAACATAATAAGACAAGAACGAAATGGCTTAGAACATTTCATTCTATCACTACTAGAAAATTAGGCATCAGCAAGGAAAGTTTCCATTGCTATTCTGTCACTGAAGCCCTTCAGTGACACATATGTGACTGAATACATCTGTGACAAAAAAGGGTCTCGCAAATATTTTGCGACTATTATAGCGACGAAAATTTAAAGTTTCAGCGATGGAATTTTGCCCTCCAACTCCTCGCTAGAGCTTTTCTGATGTTACCTAAACTTCGACTATAAAGTGACGACCTCGCGACAAACTTTTAGCCACTAAATTTGATATGATTTCGAGAATAGTTTAGACAATGATTCAAAAATTATATAATACATTCGTTCAAATTTATACTAAAATCCATAAATTATCTATTAACATTCGAATAACAACTTTTGTCGAACAAAATATCTACAATGCTAATATCCAGTATCATACTACAAATATTTAAAGGTTACTAGGTAGAAAGAGAATAAGATAATCTTCCAAGTATAATCATTTTGTACGCTAAGAGTATGATTTCCTCATCTACGCTTATATAGAGAGTTTTATTTGATAGCACAATGTTGTTAACGACACTACTTCATCCTTAGTCACCGCTTCCCCTGCAACCAACAAACACAAAAGCATTGTTTTATCATTGTATGCATATGTCGAAATTTGGACAAACTTTTGAAAATAAAATGATTTGGCTATGTTTCATTTCAAACACGTCAAATCAATTGAACTAATATGTTTAACTGAAATGGAAACAAGCAAATCATTCAAAATTATATTCAAATGATAACTCTTCATCGATATACTAAAACATGTTATAGTAGTAGCCTTTATGCTTTTATAATAGAAACATTAACATTTAACTAACGTTATAATCATGTTTAATACATTATTTATTTATACAAGAAAAAAAATTTAAATTTTCTTTTGAGGGTGTTCAGCTCAACCCCTCGTAAGGGTGTTATCGAGTCGGGTTGAATCGAGTTTTGAATTTTATAAACTCACTTGCAACCTAAACCAATTAGGAATTAGATTATCATGTTCGTTTTGTATTCGGGTCGGGTAATTCGAGTTGTCGGGTAATACTAAATATGAGCAACAAAAAAATATCAAATGAATTTAATCGAACAACTTAATAGTTAATAATAACAGATTTTGATCATATACAAGTTGATTTCTTTACTAATCTCATAATTTGTCACCAAATATATGTGACTGAACAGAATAAAGTAATTCAACGAGCCTCTTTTTGTATAGTACTACTGATGTTGGAATATGAACTTATACAAACATATAAACTAAACTACCTAGTTGAAATAAACATGCCAAGATATCTGATGTTGTGCATCATAATGTTACTATATTAAATGTGATTATATTAGCCCTGTTGTAAAACGAAAACCTTTTCCTATGTTCATATCCGAACATCAGTATACACCTAGAATAATGTACAAAATTACTTCTTAAAGTGTTTTCATGACATCATTACCAATGATACTTGCTGCAAGAACAACATTTTCCTATGTTCATATCTGAACATCAATATTCATCCTAAAATAATGTAAAAAATGACTTCTTAAAGTATTTTTGTGGCATCATTACCAATGATACTTACTGCAATGCAAGAACACAACAACACTTCATAAGTTAGTTCCTCGAAAAATTATTAGTACGAGTAGACATTTTGCGAGTAAAATTAAATCGCCACCGATAAGCATATTTCATTCACTTTTATAAGAAAAAATTTAACTAGTTGGTGTGAAACAAAACAAATACCGATGGTACTAAAAAAGTTTAATATTGATTTTCGGGTCTTATCGGGGTGACCCGGTAACAAATATTATCTATCCCTACTTCTTTTGTTAGGTCTGGACTTGTCCGCTAACCGACCAGATAACAATGTCGGGTTATTGGGTTCGAGCCAAACTAACCCAATAAGCTTTTTCAACCCGATTTAACCCAATCCTATAAAGCTTATTGAGTTCGAATTCGGGTCGAGTCATCTCGACGCTATTGCCTATTGACACCCCTAATCCAACCTGTTCACAATTTTTTATTTTATTTTATCGTTATTATTATTAACTTTTGAATGACAATTATTTATAAAACTAAAAAGAAGAAAAAAAAATCATCTGTTTTTAACCACGCGAAGAAAATATGAAATGTCAAGCAAGATGCTCATCGGAGAATGATGATCCTTAATTTAGTTTCGTAAAATCTGTCACCCTACAACGAATACATGTAATATTTCAAATTAATCATGGAATGAGAAATGAATACACGAAATATACATGTAGTAAGCATCAATCGTAACAGATCTAATGTTATAAGGTTATAAAAATTCGGTTTCGAATAAACTCTAAATTCGAAAATCAATAGAACAAGAAATTGACCCATGTACATAACAAATTAGTTATAAAATTAAAGATAGACGAGATTAAAATACATGACTTGTGGTCTAGTGGACTTGAAATTGACATTAAATAACATAAATTTATTGTCAGTTACTTGGGCGAATGGGGGCCATGGTAGAATTTGGATTGTTTGTTGTTGGCGGTGGAATATGGGATAAAATGAAATGAAAAGTTAAAAACCTTAAGTGTTGATGAATAAAATTTTTAATAATGAAATTGGAGGGAGAATGAAAACTTTTAGTGAAATACTTAGGCGGGAGAAACATAAGTATTAAGAGGGATTTGTAAAATTTTAGCAAAGCCATATTTGTAGCTAATCTATCGTTAATTTGTAACTATACAATATTTTTCTACGATGGACTAATCTGGTTGCTATTTTCCGTCGCTGTTGTTCAATATTCTAGTAGTGTATATCAGTAGTATTTTACCTCCGGTCGGTGAAGACCGTTGGACGATATTAGATATCGTACCTGTGACGGATAGTTTCAATTAAGTAACTTCCTGACAGGATTTTGCGGGTAAACCCGTTCTCTTTATTCGACGATCACTAAGCTTGACTGCGAACATAAAGAGTGAATCACTTGGATAAATTATCCTTGTGATTGAAGCCGTCAATTCATGAGCCTGGAACAAGTGAATTTCAATTAAGATTTTCAACATTGTTGCTTTCCCGTTGTCACGAGCTTGATTCATATAGAATCTTGCACGTCACCTACCAAGTGCTGTTTGATGTTAACACTAGAATGATTTCCACTCGTCACTGTGAAAACTAAAGAGTGTCACTCTGAGTGTTCTGGCAAGATCATACGATAATGCGTAGAGGCCCAAAACGAGTTTAAGTTCAATTAAGAATTAAACTACTGTTTCTTTCCAGTTTTCACAAGATTGGTTCTTTAAAGAACCGCACGTGTCACCTACCATGAGCTTGTTTGATGTTGGCTCAAGCAGGATTTCCATATTCATTGTAATACTTGCGTATCACTCGGATGTTCTGGCAATATTACAAGAATACTGCGTAGGACTCATAATGATCTCTTACTTTTCACAGTGTGTGAAGAAACAATGAATAAATGGAAAGTGTCCTAATGAGACTTTTGATGATCTCGTGGCTCTAACCTCGATAATGCGTTTTGATTTAGTGAGCGATGGCTAGAGAGGATTGCCACCTATTCAATATCAGTCTATTCGGAGTGAATAAACCAATAGATAACATGTTGAACTTCGTGTGATTAAAACAAACATCTTTTGAGAGATATTTGAGTTAGCTGGGATGGGTTGTGCATTGCATCACTTGGTCCATGATGTCTATCTTCAATATCGAGAATCATTGAAAAAATGATCTCAATAGCATATGTATTGACCCAGTTTCTGCCTAAGGTTGTAAGGAGGGCTTCTTTCTTTACACCCTTTATCTTTACAATTCTTTTTCATTCTTCAACCCCTTCAATGCTTACCAATACGTCATAACTAGCACCTTGTTGTGATTGTTCCAGTGCTAACTTAAGTACTTGGTCGGCATTCAGCTACGTTCACAATCTTTCTCCATCTTTCCTAAGGAATACTAATTCTATCTAGGGAATTGTCCTTGGGAAGATTCCATCGTTTTTGATGAATCAATGGACTAATACCTAATCCTACCACCCTTTTGTCACCACGTCCGTCGTGAATTAAGTGTGTTTTGGGTAAGTATTGTCACCATGAAAAATCCTTGAAAATCACTTAAAGCACTTGTGATATTATAATCAAAGTTTTTGTGCATTAAGTGTTTTGTTCATCCAAAACGCTCCCCCTTAGCATGTGCATTACACACATATTAAGTTGTTTTATCTTTTAAGGCTTTTTCATTATTTAGCCAAAGTATCATTAAGTCTCCTTAATCCCATTTTCTCCCCTTATCCAAAATGTTAACCATTAATATTTGGGATATTGAATGGATTAACCGGTCTGTGGGTAATAAAATGAAATTAGATGTTGGCCAAAGAACATATTAACGCTCCCCCTCAAATTAATGAGGGTTAGTTGTAGTGCTCGAGTATGATATGTTTGAAAGATTTAGAATCTCGAGAGAAATTCTTGAAAAATATCATACCTTTACACTACAGCATGCCACAAAAGCTGATTAGACATAAATTAACATATTCACAGTAATAGACATATGGAGTTGACCTGTTATAAGACGATCCATAATTAAATGGATCGTTCTGTGAACCTATGGTGAGCTCCATATGGTCGTCCACCTACGAATCATTCCACACTTCGTAGCAGCCGGCGCTTCCTTAAGAGTTCCTCGATCTTTTTGATCGCGTACTTAGCTCCCTTTTTGCACTGGCTCGTCCAGGTGTACTTGACTGCTGGAAGCGGTAGGTCGGCATTGAGAACCGTCAGATCATCTCGAACATGCTTGAGCGTACCATCGCTGAATTTGTGCAGTTCGGAGAATCGCATAAACTGTGTAAAACCCGCATGCTTTTACCATGAATAGTACCCTTAAGATCGTACGTACATGATTAGAACTTTCCTTTTATAGCACGTTTACGTTTCACGTACAAGAATTATTAGTATTACGTACGTGTTATAACACGATAAGTATTTACTACGTATGAACACACGATAATTAGTCAAATAATAATTATAATCACGAGAATACGAACATGAAATCATGAACGTAAATTAATCACGAACTAATATTGCGTATGTATATATATTTATTACGAACACGAATAAATATATTAAGTCACGATCGATAACTAATTAAAACACGTAAAACACGAACACGAGAACACACTTATTAATTAGACACGGAAAATGTTCGGGTTACCCCATGTGGGCCCCATATACCACGAAATGAGGAAGAGAAAAGGGCCTAGCCCATTATTTTTACTAAACATGGAAAAAGAAGGAAAACATGTTTCATATTTACAAAAATTAGAAAACAAAGAAAACCCTAGTTCTTCCTTTTTGTCTTCCTTTTGGCCGCCACTTATAAACACCATAGAGGGGTGTTCGGGTTGATTTTGATCTTGGAAATTTTGTAAGGATTCGTCTGTGTTCGTCATCATTTGATTCACGTATTCGGTATAACCTTTTTAACCTTTTCTTTTATGTTTTGATTTAATGAATCACATAAAATCATGATGTTTATAATTAACTAATTAAAAACAAGTATTTTTAAACATGTTAATGATCATGGGGTAAATCAAACAAGGGTTTTAGGGGTGTTTGTTCCTAGCCGACGCCTAACCGAGCCCCATGGGGGTCTCGGCTTGGCTTATTACACACCACCGAGACCATATGGTCTCAGTATGGTGGTGATGGTGTCACGGCAGCAGCAAGGGGCAAGGGAACCCCGACCTTGGTCGGGGTATGGTGTTGGTTACGGGTCCGGTTCATGGTTTTAGTCACGGGCCCGGTTCATGAATCATTTTGTTTAGGTTTATGATTTTTACTAGTTATGTTTTAGACTTAAATTAAATAAATAAAAACATGACATAATTAATTTAATGTACATGACTTAGGTTATAATTTAATTAGTAATTCATAAATTTTAACCTAAGTATTTATATTTAATTAGACTTTATAATTAAATAAGGATTTAAAACCATGACTATAATTAATTAATTAACATGACTTAGGTTATATTATTAATAGTTAATAATACATGTTTTAACCTAAGTATTTCACCTTTATTTAACTAAAATCATGTTATATTTAATTAAATACTTTTAACCTATAGTTTATGTAATTTATATGTAATAATTAATAAACTATACTTTATAATCCCATGACTTAGAATAATAATCAGAAAAACACTTAAGCTTATATAATTAGCTTATTTAACCAGCTTATATCTATTTATGGAAACTTTCTATTTTTAGAAACTTATTAAGGCAACTAATCTATTTATGGAAACTTTCTATTTTTAGAAACGTATCTATTTTAAGCAGTAGTTCTATTTTTGGAAACTTTCTATTTTTGGAAACTTTCTATTTTTGGAAACTTTGTATTTTTGGAAACTTTCTATTTTGGAAACTTTCTATTTTTGGTAACTTTCTATTTTTGGAAACTTTCTATTTTAGGAAACCTGCTATTTTTAGAAAGTTACTTATTTTTACACAACAAGTATAATAATACATGAAAGGCAAGTAATACTTAATCAGAATAGACAGAATATAAGATAAATACAGTATAAAGCTTAAAACAGTAAAACATGACATGAACATATAAAACAAGATAAGACATGATATAAAACCAGCTACGTACTTAGTAATCAAATACTTATACACGTATGTATTTAGGTAGAATTAGTGATACCGAAGTAGGACTCTCTTCCGTTCGTCTTCTTCGTTCACTGGACATAAGGTACGGATTCCTGTCCTTTCAGTATGGACATTCTTTCCTTATTAGGATTCCCCGTATGCAGCCAACTGTTTTCCCATAGAATAAGTTTATATGTTTGATTTCTTATGTTTAATTTAGAATACCTGAAGCCATATACATGCATGACCAGTTTCACCTAGTTATGGAGGTACCATAACCATAACACTAGAGGCACTGGTGTTATGACTTCCCCACGACGGAGTGATTGCTCGTGGCGTCCCTTCAGTTTTGGCCATATTATTATATTTATCATATGGGGCGTATGGGTGCATCCTAGTTACATGTTTTTCACCAGATTACTCAGTGTGAATGTGGTGTGTGCCTTTCATCCTTCACAAGGAGCTGATCCCTCCTAACCCAAAACCAGTATATTAAATTAGAGGCAGTCCCTCTAAATTGTATGATGAGGTCACCCCTCCAAGTATTCATGCACACTGATTTTCATGACCTATATTGGCTAATGGTAAAATGTGTTAAACAGTTTTTACAAGATAAACATAAGGCTTTTCAAACTATAAAACCGTTTTACTAAGATATAACCAACTTATCCAGGACTTAGTTTCTTCTGTTGTTTCATGCTTATATGCTTATATTATTCATGATTTGCTTGTATATCCGTGCACTGAGCGTTATGCCAGCCGTTACTTTCCTTTCCATGTCCCAAAACGGCAGGTACCTAAGGACAGACTCGAGCATTCTGGAGGACATGCATAGGATGGAAGCTGCCATAGACTTCTTCTCCTTTTTGCCTTCATATACTTATGCTTGTTAAGTCTTTCATTCATTTCATTTTACTTTATTATGTTTGGGCTTATGTTTGGGAACCGATGTTTGATTCCGGTTTACCCTATGGTCATGTATGTTTTACTACATATTACCTTGCATGCTTTGATGACACGCCATAATCACGCGTGACATATCAAAATGGGGTGTTACAATTATGGCATCAGAGCCAAGGCTTCGACATGTAGGCTCAAAAACTTGACCTGTGACTAGTGGGTAGTCATCAGGAGCTTCCTAAGCCAACGTTTGTTATTCCACGTATTGGTGTTTTCAGCACATTGTTGTTTCAACCATGATGTTTTCAGCACTTTGATGTTTTAACTTGATGTTTTCATCGATATCGTTTCACTAATATGGATGGACAACTGTCATTCATATTTAGTATGTGTCATTGTTTCATGCATGATGTTCCTCGGGAACTGTGATTAATGTGAACTGAACCCAGTAGTTCATAATTGGTCACATAAAATTTTTTCTGATAAATTTTGACAGATGATTTTCACTTATTTATGTTTCATGTATCATTGTTGCATGAATTATGACTAAGTAATGGTTGGTACAGGACTGGCCCTATTTAGTCGCATGTGCTTTTATCGAAACTTTTAACTTTGGGACCGACCCATAGGCGTCCCCTCGCCATGTCTTTTGTTTTGGGACCGACCCATAGGCGTCCCCTATCGCATATAAAGGTTTTTTATAAACTGCATCATGTATTCATGCACTGTTTTCATGCATAAAAATTTTCTCATGATTTAGTGGCATAAAGTTTTTCATGTCCCCTCATAAGTTACGATGTTTTATGTAAAGTATGTTTTCATACTGTCATGGTTAACTTCAGTTTCATGTTGATTATGTTATACACTCCTTCATGTTAAATTGTTCATGTTTTTCATGATAATTCCGTCTTCATGTTGATTAAGTCTTACGCCTCTTTTGTTATTTATGCTTTCATGCAAGACATTGTTGGATTTCATTGAATCCTGCTTTCATGATAGTCATGGTTGGTTTTCATTGATCATGCTTTCAGGCAAATCATCGTTGAATTTTGTGTAACCACACTTTAATGTTTCTCGATACAACCAGAATGATGTCTATGCTAATATTGCCAGGTTATCATGATGGTTTTTCTAACCGTTTAACCAATATATTTTCCTTAAGTCATGACAAATTGATCGACCCCATACCGATCATTTCATGTGCATTCCATGTGTACTCCATGTACCGTATTCCATGTGTATTACACGTACCTAAATCCATGTGTATTTCACTTGAAATACTTCACGAGTATTCGCTAGTCGATTCTGAATCATCTCAGACATATGTCCACTTGCTGATATTCTACAAGATTGCTGATGCCGCTCATAGCTTAGAGATGTTAATAGGGTTGATGCTGCTGATGTTTGAAGACGCTACGAGATGCTGATGCTGTTCACAACCTGGAGATCTTACAAGACGAAGACAAAGGCGTTAGATCAAAGCGATCAGACGAGAAGATGCTTCACCATCAGAGGATTTTCATCAATCATTGTCCCTAATTCTTAGTTACATGTCACACGTCATTCAGTTGTCATTTCAGTTATATGAGTGCAAACCGGTACCAGCCGGACACTCAGCTGAATAGTTACATGAATCACAGTCATGAGAATGACCGTCATGGAACTGACAGACAGGACGATAGTAACTACTACTATGACAGCAACTATCCTAGAAATCGTAACCGAGGCTCCTGCCACGGACGCAATCAGAAATACAAAGGATCTGTAGTCCAACCGATTCGCCAATTTTGGCAAAATAACCTAATATTTGTAGTTCTATTCGTTTCACATCTCGAGACATATGTCAAGACATCAGTCAAGACACATGTCTCATGTATACGTTCCGAAAACACATGTCAAGACACCAGTCATGACGCATGTCATGGTTATATTTCTAAGACACGAGTCAAGACACACGACTCACGTCAAATTCTGGAATATCCCTAAGAAATTCAGGGTACCCTCCAAGGGTATATCCATTTTGTTGTGCCACGTATTAAACAGGCCACAAGAATCTCAGTACCATTACTGGTGCATCAGTGAGAACTGTCACGTTGCCGATGAAACTTCTATTTCTTGTACCCACATCTCATAGATTCATGACCATGAAAGACGCCATTCGTATCACTCATGTATACGAAGGTTTTCCTTTAGACTACTGATAAGATCCAAGCTGCTAGCGCATTTCCTCGGACAGATACTAGTTGAATTTAATCCTAATTATGGACTACAAACAACACACCATGCTACGATTCATGATTATGTACAGTGATGTTCAGGCTCCTGAATACATGCATCTTGATTTTCCATCAGGAAAATCTGTACAAATTATCTATGCTTACAAGCATGTGCCTTGTTAGCCATGGTTGCTAAAATTTCCTAGCTGTCAGTAAGACACGACCACTTAAGTCCTTTTACGCATAGCCAGTTGATTATTCCAAAATCTTCCCATACATTCCAGAAGAACCTACAAGGAGAAGGACGGTACCATGAGATTAAGTGTCGACTACCGTCGATTTAAACAAATCACCATGCATAACCGTTATTCTCCTCCACGTATTGACGACATGTCCAATCAACCGTATGGTGTTAAGCATTTTTCCAAGATCGGATTCATGATCATGCTGCCAATAGTGACGAGTGAAAGAGCAGGACATGTCCATGACTGCTATTCGTGCACGACTCGGTCATGCTATATTTATGATTTGGAATTAGTCTCATCAATGCTCCAACAACATTATAAGAATGAGTTTCCATGAACTCATAAGCAAATTCATCAGTGTTTTCAGTGAGGATAACCTGATTTCTGTTGGGTCCACTAGATGTGGATCTTGCAGCCTGTTAGGAATGGTGAACGACTTCTGTAATCACAAGTCTATTTACAGAGAGACTCTATACAAATCACACAGTATAAGTACGGAATACAAATACTATGAACAAGAAGAACATAATAACTATAACGACTTGATCCTTTACTAAGGATTTCTAATATTAATATGAAATAGAATTATATTTGATGAAGGTGTATTGAATCCTTCTGCCTAAGGTTCCTTTTATACTAGAAGGAAACCCTAATACATCATTAACCAAAACGTGTAAAACTGATATGCATATCCTTTCCTAACATATCTCATGCATATCCTAACAGAATAATATTTATATAATAAAGTTTGACTTTCTATAAGACCAGGAGTACGGCTTGCTCCTATTACTACTAGGACCAGGAGGAACTTCATACCTCCTAGTCTACCTATTACAAATAACTATTCCAATGGTCCTAACAATCCTCCCCTAAACTTGAATTTGACCTGTTGAGTTCAAGTTTCCTGGTAAATCGTGCAACATAGCTTGAGGATTGGAACATCAAAAGAAATAGCAGCATCACAACCATCAGCATAAAGAACATAATGACCGTTGCAACAATGAACACCTAGAAGCTTCTTGAAAGCTTGAAACAAATCTGCATCTTATTGAATCTTCACAGCAACATGAGCAGATTTTATGAGCCTTTACCAAGTAGCTACTCGCTCTTGGGCTAGCCAGTCTTTATGGTGGAATAAGCATCCCCCTGGGAGACCAAAACCCAACCCAACTCTTAGAAAGTGAATCAATGGTGAGTGGGGGGGGGGGGGGGGGTACCCTGATGATTTTAGGCAAACCATCACAGCCGTCAACGGATTTGATATGTCTTTACCAGAAGCCGTACCCTTCTGGACTCGCCAACTCTTAACAATGAAGCATCGGTGAGCTGAAAACCCTATAGCTTTAAGCAAGCTATTTTAGCTATCAACGGATTTGATAAAATCTTTACCAAGAGCCGTACCCCCTTGGATTAGCCACTTTTCAGTCTATGACCATGGCAAGTGAAAACCATCCAGTTTTGGGTAACCTGGCAACCATCAATGGATTTGACTATCACACCAGAGCCGTACCCTCATGGTGAATCAACTCTTTCTTGTCTGTGAGATATGGTGGGTTGAGCACCATTTGTTGTGTAGACCAGTCCAACACCAGATGTAACTCCAAACCAGCACAAGTGTGAAACAGTCAAATGAACCCCAATGTATGACGGAAAAGTATAAGCATATATTATATTATGTACAAGTGTGAAATCCATCATTTATTAAAGTATAAGCAGATATTATATAAAAAGTATTATTATTTTTTTATTTTTTTTTATTTTTTTAAAACTAGAATGTAAGTCACCAATCACTGTACAGATTGGTGAAAAGAATGTCAGTATAAACACAAAAACATAAAAACATACCCATCACCTACCTGACGCTGCCACCTTGTCAGCTTGCAACCGAGCTTGGATCCCTTCTACCAAAGTAGTAGCCATGGAGGTTTCTATTTTTGAAGGGGCATTGGAGATCTGCAAATGACACTCTAACATGGCCTCCATAGTAGCAATAGTCAACGGATAGTCCATATCCGTAAGCATGAACACTATGGAACCAGACTCCAACTCCAAGATATGAACCCCACAGCCAGCATAAAGCTTCCATCTCTTGATTACCCAGTGTGGCTGGTCTTTCCAGACACCAGAATATGGAGCATTAGGAGGAGAGTCAAGTATCATCTTCAAGTCACCCCACCTTGTCAGACCAGGCCAGCTGGCCACCTCACTAGGATGTTTAGGAATACCAGCATCCACAAACCCATACAACGACATAAGATCCCGACGATCCGCCCAAGTCAAAACACCTTGCAAACCCGAGACATAACGAACATAACCATCACTGATGGAAATCCTATGGGTGAATGTACCAGCAACACTTGTGGATGGCTTAACCGTCCAACCAGTAATAAAACCCGTACCCATTGGCAACTCCGTGTCACTGTCCGAAGCTGCATCAATAAGGTTCTCAGGAGCACGCTTCTCAAATGGAACAGACTTACCACGTCTAGCCTTCTTCTTTCGAATGGAACGACGAGGTGTTGGAACACCAGAAGAGGTTTCAACCTTTACCTTCCCAACAGCAATAGGATCAGCAGGAGTAGAATCAAAACCTTGACCAACCAAAGGATCAAAGGCGCCTGCACCAGGAGAAGGGGTAGGGTGTGGTTCAGTCACTGGTGGTGAGGATTGTTCCATAGCAGGGGTAGCAAGGGTGGTAGTAGTAGCATTGGTGGTGGTGGTAGGACCCGAAGATGGAACAGGATGAGCAACCGAAGGTGTGGGTGTGGAACCAGCAGTAGAAGTATCAACAAAAAATGGTATACCAGTAGAAACAGGAGGAACACCAGATGAAGAACCAGGAGCAACAGCAGGTTGAGAAGTGGAAACCACTCTTGGAGGAGGACGATAGATGAAGTGCTCAGGAACCGGTGTGTTTTGATGCTTTATCATCCTCTGATATAGATCCTTAAGCTCGTCAAAAGACAATCCCCTAACGCGATCCTATGTCCAACCAACAGTAAAGTGAGCAACCGACTGTTATTTGACATACCTCTGCATTAACTTCCTCTCCTCGGTCCTTGACAAAGGTCTGTTCTGACGCTTTTCACGCAGTTGAGCAGCAAGAGACAATTGTTGTTTGCGCATTAATGCCATTGCCCGGGGGATACAATTTTGTTCATTCACATCAGCACCCAAAAGATCAGTAAACTACGAGTAATCCGATGTAAGAATAGTAAGCACCCGCATCCAATCATTATCATCGCAATGCATAGCATCATGCTGCAACTGTTCACGCCCCTGCTTTTGAAGAGCTTCTTCCTCAGCCCTAGCAGCTTGATCAATCTCCGCCTGCATTCGCTGTGCAGCCTCCTCCCCCAACCTGTCTTCCTCAAGTTGTCTGCGAGTACGCTTCCTAGAGGGTGAGGGTGCATCAGTCATAGGGGTTTTCCCCTTAGGATCATGTGACGACCCAGCAGTTGGACCAACAGTAGTACCAGCAGAAGAACCAGCAATATCCTCCTTTGGTTTAGGACTAGTAGCAGTAGGTGGGATGCTTGATGGACTATGAGGAATAGGCAAATCAGCATACGGCTTATCAGCAAAGGCAACCTTCACCATCAAAGTCAACCCATCCTCCACAAGATCCTCATGATCTTCATCAGAATCAGAATGAAAAATATGCTTCTTCCTCCTCCTCTGTTGTGTCTCAAAAGCCTTAATCCGATCCGCCATTGGAAGAACAAATTCCCTGGTAAGCTTGCGATGCTGATTCAGATCTGCCTCAAAAGAAATAATCCTTTCATGGTACCTGTGCATGAGATCAAGCAAAGAAGTTAGTGTAGCAGGTTCCTCCGCTTCCCCACCAATAGGACTTGGATCAGGGAAAGCTTCATTGGAACCAGAAGCAATAGAGGGGTCATCATTATGAGCACGACAACTAGAGGGCTTCTCAGCAGAATGAGGTGTTGGACTAGAAGGGGGAGTATCCACAAATGGGGACTGATGTGGCATAGAAGAGGGGTCAGCCTTGGAAGTGGATGGCATTTCAACCACCATTTCCTTAGCTAGCTCTTCCACCACCACATGAGGCGCACCACCAGCATGATGCTCTTCCTCCATAGGATCATCTTCTAATGAAAGTTCCTCCTCGGCTTCAACAGCCAGAGGAATAACATTAGGAGGACCTTGGGCAAGGCCCAGCATAGCATCAGTAAGAGGCCTCCAAGCCCCCTTAAACCCAAGTGCCATATTGGAGTAAACTTTGGAACTAAGCTTGAGGGTCTCATACTCCTCCCTATCACGAGGTATACACATAAGTATCTGCTGTAAAAACCTAGGATACATTAAAAATTTCTTTCTAGATCCAGTACTACTAAGATTGCAAACCATCCCATCAAACAAGTAGCAAAGAAAAATTAAACACACGACCCTGTGCTATGCAGATCAAACCAGTAGCCAAAGGAATGGGAAATGCATCCCAACTCCTAGACTTTGGGCTTAAGCAGTGAATCAATAAGTGCACTAGAAGCTTCCACTGGGGGGTAAACCTATTCTTTTGGAAGTTAAACTTCCCCCCATGGTTATAACCAAGATCAGCCATCCTAACAAAAACCTCAGAATTGGGGATGGAAACAACACCACCTTCATCTTGAAGATAAAGTGCACTCCTAATAGAAGCTTCAGACACCACATATGAACGTCCATCTATGGTAGCATGGAGTTCAAGTGGGCGACCCAAAACATCCACAAGATGGGTAGTGGCCCAAAACTGGCGAATGACACTATCATAGACAGTCGGGCAAACAGTAAAAGCATACTTGAGGTTAGAAGCCTCAATAAACTCTATGATGTCTGTGAACTCGTCACGTTTAGGACCATCTCCCAGATACGCCACCTTATTGTGATCGGGTTTGTAGAACAGAGCAACCATTGATGATGATTGGAAGTGATGGAAGGTGATTGATTAGAGATTGAGAGAGTAGGAGCGTGTGTGTGTGTTATAGTTGTGATGAATGAGTCAAGGGGGGTATTTGACCATAAATAATGGTCTTGTAACTGTCCATTGACCCCTAATAATGTGGGTTGCCCTTTCAAATTAGGCAGTTAATGCAAAAATAACCACTTGCCCATATTAACTTGATTTTCAAATCCTAGTTACCAAAGTAAAGTAATATCATATGTACCAGAAGTAACCTGCGTTGACTAAAAGTCAAAACGCATAAGGGTCAACACCAGAAGCACAATGTGGTCAATGAAAGTCAACGGAGTGAACAGTGACCTAAACCAAGACTAGAAGCCAACCAACAATGACAAGGAAGGATTTTTATCCACTAGAAGTAGAAGACTACCACCAGAAGTGACAAAAATGCTCCACTAGAAGTAGCACACACCGCAAATACCCATACAATCTGTTGTTAAAAACTACCAATATGTTAATCTGTGCAGATAAATATGTACACTAAGCCTCCCCTTAGGCTTAGCCTCCCCTCAATCCTAGGTCTCAAGGATTGACCATTCCAATGTGAACCACCAAGTGGTTGAACCGAGGACCATCAAAGGCTTTAGTCAATAGATCAGCAACATTATCATCCGTATGAACCTTAAGAACCTGTATCTGTTAGACTTACGTTTTGGTAAGCTGGCGCCTTTCACGTGAGTTGGACTAGATATACATCATTTACTAAACGCAGGGACTTATTATGTAAAGGATAGAAAGTCTAGTCATGTTAGGCCTATAAATACCCCCATGACTCTCCATGGGGGTGTGGAAGTTTGTTTATTTTTTCATTTTGTATTGTCTCACTTGAAATAATACACACTTTCCTTTCACCTCTCTCTAACTTTCTCTCACTAGAACAACAATGTCATATATGTTCTTTGATCATCCCCGACCCCCCGATCTTAGGTGCCTTTTTTATGCTTGTCAATTGGTATCAGAGCTAACCGAGGGTATTTTGTATTCGTGTTGTGGTTTGTGTTCGTGTTATGATTCTGATTCATGATTCACGGTTGGTATTTTTTTCGATTCATATATTGCAATATCAACTTTGTTTCATTTTTATCTATCTTTTTCAGTCTTTGTCCCATTATATCATATTGTCCGAATCTGTGTCTAAGTCTTGCCTCGTATCAAATTTGTTTATGTCCATTGTTTTTTGTACCCTGTTTTTTTTTGTTTTCGTCCCTTTACACATGTGTTATGAATGGGGATATGGAAAAAAATTATGGTCCAACCATTTTTTCGGGGCTTCAAAATACTTGGTCAAATACCTTTCACGATGGCTTATTACATGGGATTCTCAGATTCAAAATATGGGTCAAAACCATATTGCGATGGCTACTTTTCAGATGGGATATTACGATGCTTACACATTGCGACGGCTTCTTTTTCGGATTTATTCCGATGGAGTTTTTTTCACATTCCGATTGTAGGGCTGTATATATTGCGATGGGACTCATTTCGATGGGTCTCATTGCGATGGGTGGCTTGATCCATCGCAATGGTAGATAAGTCGTCATGCTGCCCAAATTTTTCCGATGACTTTACGATGGGGAGTGTGTATTGCGATGAGTTCATGTCTTATTGCGATGGATACAGTGTTTATTGTGATGGTTTTTTTGTGTTGACTCATTGCGATGAAAGACAGTCATGCTTATTGCGATGGTTTTTGTGAAAATCATTGCGATGGGAGTTTAAATCAGTTAAAATAAAAAATCAGATTTGGACTCTTTTCATTCATTGCAAAATCAAACCAGTAATCCTATACATTGCATTGCGACACCATGATGTTTAGAAAAATTTTGACCGAGGCTCTTGACCAAACATAACCAAACCTGTAATATACCGAGACCCCAACACCACTCTATCTACCTCCTAATCCCATCGTCCCCTAATCACAACACATCTAGACTCGTTTTCACTCACAATCAAAACCTCATTGTTGTTATATCGTTTTTTTAATCTGTTAAAAGATTTTTTACGGTTAACAAATAACCATCATTGACCAAAACAAATCGTCTCATGCTCAAACATACCTACCCGAGACCATGTTTCATGATCTTGAAGCCAAAGTTCTTGATTGGGTCGAATGGATGTTGATATGATCATTTCTTGAACGGTGGTTTCTATGGTTCGCGTTTCTGGGATGTGCAAATCATGGGTGATTGTTTGATTTTCGATATGATTTCAGATTAGCCAGGAGGTTTTTGTTTTTGGTATTTGCTTAAGTTTCCATGGTGTTGATGATCTACGAATGAGATGATTTAGATTAGATAGATTTTGATGAGATGGGAGGGGGCGGATTTTCTTCTATGAAAATGTGTTTAGGGTTAGTGACTGTTTGTAAGAGATAATATTTTGGGGAGAGCAGATGGGAGTAAATGGGGATGGAGGTTTCGAGGAATGAGAGTAGGTGTGGTGTGAGTTTGTTTTATGTGAGATTATATCACATAAGCATTTGACCTGATCTTTGGGGTTACTTAATATCAATCCCACACCTCACTATTGGACCGTGGTTTTTGTGGCTATTTTTTGCTCTACGTGGCATCTCTCTTCCCAACTTACATTATGCTACTCACTACAAGTGTTAAATTGCAAGAGTAGTATATTTATCAACTCGCAAACTATATCTGATTTGGGAATAGTGACTTACGGATTTGTCTTAGTGGCAAATATTTTTGTCTCATCTCTAGCCTATCAATCTTATTATTAGTTGGCGGGCCGATCACTACATTTACCAAAGGTATATAGTGAATCGATTATTTTTGGAATTTAATTTGGGACGACCGACTAAATATCCGAATGTTGAAAAAATTAATTATGTCGGTGTTGAGTTACGGGGTTATTGGATTGAGCCGGGTATTTTCGAAAGAACCAAGTGATAAAATTGTTGTCGAGTTAAAGGCTTATGTGACAGGATTTTATTAGTTTGGCAGGCCGTTTAAACAGTGACATTCTGGCCGGATATCCGTTTTCGATCATAACACTTCTTCACGAACAACAAGAACAACTAACTCAACAAACGCAACAAACACGGTACATTACACTAAAACGATCCTTATCAAAAATTCGCCTAAATTCCTAACGGCTATTACGGTTTATGTGATTACGAAGATGATTCGATGCTACTTATTTGAGGATGAAGTGAGATTTTTCAGAGGCGTTCTTATTTTATCTTTAAAGGAGTACTTAGGACTTTATAAGATAACTTGTTCAAGCATATACGGTTATGGATAAGACTTGAAGTATCTAGTTTCTAGTGTCAAGGGGAGGATGGACGACGACATGGATAACTATCATTTTTTGGGAGCTTCGTTGCGGTTCTCAGTGTCACACGCACTTGCAGTTGTGGATTTCTTTAAGAGATGTAGTATCTTTTCTTATACCGCCTGTTTTGGTATAGGGTACTTTAGAGAGGTTGTACCTTTTTAATACCGCCTTTTGGTATAGGGTTCGTTTAAGAATTCTATGCATCGCTCTTCATTCTACTATAGTGCAAGCTTAAGATCAAGTTTGGGGAATTCTACTTCACTTTCAAGTTTGGATTATCGGGTTATCTTCATCAGTGGTAACTATCAATTTCCAACAGAATTGATAAGGGGATTCAGTTCGGGGTGATCTTGAGAGAATTTTGTTTAGAGAGATTTTGTTGACATCTTCTCACATATCAATGGTTTCTAAGTAAGCGGTTCCAGTTGGCATACCACGTACACACATGAAGGATGATTTCCTTAATAGGTATCATCCTGGAGGGAGAAATGTGTACATGCGGGGTCACTTGACTTTGGTGTTACCGTTTCTACATAAAGAGATAAGTTGTCTACATTCGGGACATAAATGACTTTGATGTGGCATCTTTTTATCATCACTGTCCTGTCAGGAGAAATGTGCATTTCCGGGACTTAATTGACTCTGGTGCTATGGTTTTACTTCATGTTCGGGATTGAGTGGGTACTTCTGGTAATCTCTCATAGATTCAAGACATGGATTGCTTCAATCTGTGAGAAAATGTTGATGATGTTATCACCTCCCACAGATTTCCTCTGAAGGATCTGTTTGGGAGGGAGCAGTCTTTACTGCTTGTTTATGAAAGGCCTTCTAGTTGGGAGGGAGTAAAACTCAACTAGATTCTACAAAGCTGAAGAAATAGAGCTAGAGTATTCAAGAAGATGAAGGTCGCTGAAGACTGTCTCAAGGAAAGCTGGAATTCAAGCTTATCACTTTTCTTTATTTTTGCTTGTAGGAATCATTGTAACCAACTCACGTGAGTCACCATCTTGGAGGGAGATTATTAGACTTACTTTTTGGTAAGCTGGCGCCTTTCACGTGAGTTGGACTAGATATACATCATTTACTAAACGCAGGGACTTATTATGTAAAGGATAGAAAGTCTAGTCATGTTAGGCCTATAAATACCCCCATGACTCTCCATGGGGGTGTGGAAGTTTGTTTATTTTTTCATTTTTGTCTCACTTGAAATAATACACACTTTCCTTTCACCTCTCTCTAACTTTCTCTCACTAGAACAACAATGGCATATATGTTCTTTGATCATCCCCGACCCCTCGATCTTAGGTGCCTTTTTGATGCTTGTCAATATCAACTTCTTCTCATTGGCATCCCTGATAAAGTTGTGCCTAATTTCAATATGTTTTGTACGTTGATGAAAAACAGGATTCTTCACAATGCAGATAGTGCTTTGATTGTCAATGAAAATTTTGGTGTTCATAAAGTTGAACCCATAATCAAGCATCTGATTTTGTATCCACAATACTTGTCCACAACAACTAGCAGCAGCGACGTATTCAGCTTCTGTTGAAGAAGTAGCTACTATCGTCTGTTTCTTACATTGCCATGAGATAAGTCTTCGACCCAAAAACTGACAACCACCAATAGTAGACTTTCTATCATTATTAGCACCTGCATAGTCACTATCACTATATACTTCAAGAACAAAAGGTGATTCTCTAGGATACCACATGCCTAGCTTGGGTTGAGCCTTGATGTACTTGAAAATCTTCTTGACTGCATTCAAGTTAGAAACCGTTGGAGCCACCTGATGTCTAGAACAAGCACTTACTGTAAACATAATATCCGGACGTGATGCAGTCAAATACATGAGTGAGCCAATCGTGGACCTGTACATGTGAACATTTACCGGAGGATCTGGCTCATTCTTGAGTTTGACCTTAGAAACTTCATAAGGTGTTGCTGCTGGTCTAAGAGGATCCATATCAAACTTCTGAAGTATCTCATGAACATATTTGTCTTCACTTATGAAGATTCCATCCGACTATTGCTTGACTTGAAGACCAAGGAAAAATGTAAGCTCCCCCATAACACTCATCTGAAATTTGCCCTTCATCAGTTGTTCAAACTCATCACACCATTCCTTCTTAGTAGACCCAAAGATAATTTCGTCCACATATACCTGAACAAGGATCATGTCCTTGGTATTCCTCTTAAGAAATAGTGTTTTGTCAATTCTGCCTCTTCTATAGCCATGTTTCAACAAGAAAGTAGAAAGACGCTCATACCAAGCTCTAGGAGCCTGATGAAGTCCATATAGAGCTTTGACCACCTTGTAAACTTTCTTGGGATGAAGTGGATCTACAAAGCCCTTAGGTTGAGTGACATAAACTTCCTCATCAATCTTGCCATAGAGAAATGCACTCTTGACATCCATCTGAAAAACCGTAAAGCCCACATAAGAAGCAAAAGCCAAAAACTGACGAATGGCCTCAATCCTAGCAACAGGAGCAAAAACTTCAGTGTAGTCAATGCCTTCAAGTTGTGTGTGACCTTTTGCAACCAACCTTGCCTTATTTCTCACCACAATACCCTTGGCATCTTTCTTGTTTTTGAGAATCCATTTGGTACCAATTGATGTCTTTCTATCTGGCAACAACTAGGATCCAAACATTCTAAAACAAGAACTGCTGCATCTCCTCCTGCATAGCCTCCACCCAACTTTGATCCTCAAGAGCATGAAAGAATGATCTAGGTTCCACCTGTGAAAGAAAACAAGGAAACAAACAGTGTTGAAAGTCCGTATGATGATTACGCTTTTGGTCCTCAATGTAGCTCACAAGAGCATGATGATCAGACGTTGCTTTCTTATGCATTCTGCGAGTCTTGACAATAGAACCAGGATCTCCAATGATTTGAGTAGTAGGATGGTCTTTGTGTGGCTGAAAAACTTGATTGGAAGCTACTTCCACTTCTGGTGCCAAGTTATTAAGATCCCCAACAATGTCATCATCGTATGAAGCAGAGTCAAAAATGCCATCTATTGGTTGCTTATGAATATCATCCAGCTTAGTAGAATACTTCTTTTGAAAGTTTCCCAGGTCAGAAGGACCAAAGAATCTAGTAGAGGAAGTGGAATCACTACCAATAGGTGTTAAACTAGCACTAGGAGTAACAGTTGGAGTACTAGGAATAGCTTTGTCAGCAGAATTATTTAAAGGAAACTCAAAGCCACCTTGAGCAGCAGCTGTAGTAGCATATAGTTGTTGCTTGAGCAATGTGTCAAGATCTCTTTGTGAGTCCAAAATGTCTGATGGTGTAGCATCACTAGAAGTAGTAGGAGAGACTGTGGTGGAATAGGATAGGACAACAAAAATATCATCCTCTTCATCTGAGTCTGAAAGACTAGAATGAGCACCTGCACTAGAAGTTGCAAACACTTGTGGACCTGCATCATGGTTAGTTTTGAAACGAAAATATCCCAATGAATCACTAAGATAATCAAGATCAAAATACCATTCAGGACCCTTGCCTTGTATGTTTGACTTCTCCTCAAAATACCTGAGATTAATAGTTTCAATTACTCGCTTGGCTTGGAGATTGTAGACACGATAAGCCCGAGAGTGAGCTAAATATCCCACAATGTATCCTTCATCTGCCTTGCCATCAAATTTCCCCAAATAGTCACTAGTATTCAGAATGGTGACAGGACACCCAAATGGCTTCAAATGAGCAATGTTAGGTACTTTAGCTGTGAGTAGCTCATAGGGAGTCTTCTTGTGAGGATTAGTAATTGAAACTCTATTCAAGACATAACTTGCAGTATTGACAACTTCTGTCCAGAACATGGTTGGAAGCTTGGAATCGGCAAGCATTGTTCTCGTAGCTTCTATGAGAGTCCTGTTCTTTCTTTCTGCCACGCCATTCTGTTGAGGAGTTCTTGCTGTACTATAATCTCTTTTGATACCTTTCGAATTACAAAGTGCTATGAGGTATGCATTTTTGAATTCTGTTCCATTATCACATCGGGTACCTTTAACCTTCTTGGACAACTGATTCTCAGTTAGTGTAATAAAGTCCTTGAGAATTGAGTAGGTCTCACTCTTGGTAGCCATGAAGAAAACCCACGTAGACCTGCTATACCCATCAGTTACCATAAGGTAGAATTGTTTATGGTCAATGCTCCTAATAGAGGTAGGACCAAATAAATCCATGTGTAGTAGCTGCAATGGTTCAGTTATAAGGCTGAGAGTAGTAATGGCCTTGAAGGATGCTTTATGTTGTTTGCCTTTGCTGCATGCAAGGCAATTGATATCATTTCTGAAAGTTTTAGGAGGTAAACGAGAGACCAAGTTCAGATTTGCTAATTTGTGAATGGTCTTGAAGTTCACATGTCCCATCCTTCTGTGCCATTTAGTTGACCAGTAGGATTGACTTCATTCAGCTTGATACTATAGAGGTTGTGTATTCTAGTGATTTTGAGTAGAACCCGTGAGTCATCCGGGAGTTTAGAGTCTTTGGATAACACGAGTGCATCAATATTCATAAAGGGGACAAACTGCTTCTTGTCACAAATCTGAGAGACATAGATCAAGTTAAAGTGTTGAAGTGCTTCCACATAGTAGACCTGCTCAAAGTTAAGATTAGGCGTCTGAATCGTTCCTTTGCCAGTGATCCTTCCTTCACCTCCTCCAAAATAGACCTTTCCGCCTTGAAATGGTACACAGTTAGATAGAAGAATTTTATTGCCTGTCATGCTCCTAGAGCATCCACTATCAACAATTCCAAGAGTAGGATCTTGGTATAGAGTAACCTACAACAACAAGAAAAGAGATATGCAAATGTTAGTGTCTTAAGGGGACCCAAACCTTTTCAGGTTTGAGCCTGCCTTGTGGATCTTTAGTAGATAGCCAAGAAGATTGATGAGATCCACCGTTGTTCTTAGGTTGCCTATTCATCATACGAGTGTTATTGTTTGACCAAGAACAACCTGCTGAGGGCTTAACAGCAGTACCCAGATTTCCCAACCTAAAATACATGTGGTCTAAATTAAATGCATAATTCGGATTAAATGTCTGAAAATAGTTGCTGGTTGGTCTATTTGGTAGTAATCCAGTGTTTCTCCAATGATCAGAAGCTAATGGAGAGGTCCTTCTAGAAGAAGAAAAAGATTGGGCACATGGGTTTAGTCTTCTAGAAGAATATGGAACAACTCCTGGTGGACCAGGAGCAGGAAATGCTTGATAAACAGAAGAATGTTTGTCATAAAAATCACAATCTTTAATCAAATGAAATTCACTCCCACAAACAAAACATGTTTTAAACGACCTTTTATTAGAATGACATTGTTTCATACTGCTAACTTTATTACACACAATTCTAGGAGAAACCTTATTCCTAGGACTCAATAAACCAGAACTAGACACAGTTGAAGTAGAAGCAACTCTCTCTTCACTCTTCCTAGCATTAGTAGCAGCATGGTCATTTGACTTGGAGCTTGTAGGTCTCGACTCTTCACTTGAACCACATGATGCAGAGTCACTGGCTTTGTCACTGAAAGTACACGAGACAAAGTCATTAGTATTAGTAGAACTTTTTGGGGACTCATGCATCTGTGATCCATCCAAGTCATTATGCCTAGTAATGGGCATGAAAGTTCCTTTAAGAGGTGGAGGAACAGCATGCATTGCTGCTGCTGGTTTAAACCTATTGTAGCTAGGTGTTCCCTCTTCTTCATTGTCAGGATCAAAGACACTTGAAAAAGATAAATCAAACACATCTTCTGAATCAATATATTTATCAAATCCTAACCCTCTTTTAGTCCTACCAGACATACTACTATCAATTAATTTTGAAAGATTCTTAGGTGCCTTTTGCCATTTTTCAAATCTTAAAAGTGTAGCATCTAATTTTTCCTTCATGTCTTGTTTATCTTTGATACTGTCATCTTTTACCTTTTCAGTGTATTTAAGCATATTTGTTGTGTTTTCTAAATCAATGTTCAGAATTCTAATTTTATCCTCATACTCTCGTTGAGTATCTTGAAGCCACCTCTTTTGTTGTTCCAATGTTTTTAAAGAAGTCTTATATGCTTGAACCTCTAAAAAATACTTATCATTCTGATCATTTAAGTCATTATATCGAGACAACAATTCTGAATATTTATCATGACAACCAAGAGGACAATGTTGTGCCTGAGGTGAGATGCCCATAAGAGCAAACTCTTCTGCTTCCTCGGCATCAGACAAATTCCCATCAATCATTGCAAACACGTCAGTAGAAGGTTCAACTGTTTCCAGGGCAACATTCTGATGATCATTCCAGTTAACCATAGAGTCAACAGACACCAATGCCTTCTTGTCATCCTTTACCTCCTGAATCTTGAAAGATGAATACCTGCTCTTCTCCTGGTCATGCTTGTTAGAGCATTCCCTAGCAAAGTGACCTTGCTGCTGGCAGTTATAGCATCTAATCTTGCTTATGTCAGACCTTGCTGGCTCTCTTGGGTTATAGTTAAATTTTCGGCCGACTTTCTTCTCAAACTTTCGAACCCTAAAAGTGAGCATGGCCATCTGCCATTTGAGATCCATTTCATCCAGGTCAAGCTTATTAACCTGTTTGAAGTCATCAAAAGCAAGTTGCTATTGAGCATCAACGTCAGCAACAAAAGAGTGAAGAACAGCTTCTACCATGCTACCAGACTTGGCTTTTGGTTTAGGAGTAGAAGTATGCTGAAAAGTATGCTGAGAAGACACAATATTGTTTGGGATACTAGCATAGGACATGGGACTAGATACCATAGAACTCACAAAGGCAGAGTTAGCAGGAGTAGGAAAAGAATCACTCGAGTATCCCCTCACATGAGGCTCAAAGGTTTTGAGCTTATAAAACAAATCATCAAAATTAAGATAGTCAATCCCACCTTTTGCTTTCAGAGAGATTACCACCTGATTTCACGAGTAGGGTAAGGCTCTAAGAAACCTTGCATTGATATCACCATTGTCAGGTTTCGACCGAAGTTGATTCAACTGGCTCAGTATCTTTTGGAACCTGTCATACCCTTGATGGATACCTTCAGTTTCTGAGATCTTGAAGTCTGTGAATTCATCTCTTAGCATGGATCTTCGCATTTTCTTTGACTCCTGATTCCCACCAAACCTTGCTTTTATTCCATTCCAGATTTCTCTAGCATCGTCCAGATGATAAAAGTCACCCATGTGATCATCAGGAAGAGACTGAAGCAAAATAGTTTTTGCTTTGATCTCCTTCTGAACAGCTGTGATTTCTTCATGAGTTTTAGAGTAAAAAAGAATAATACTTCCATTCTTGTCTCTTCCAGTCAACTTCTTGCTGTTTCCATTCAGAATAATCTTCCAAAGATCTTGATCAGTGTTGGTGATCCAGCATTCCATCTTCATTGCCCAACTATCATACTCATCCTTTTTCAGAAGAGGAAACTTACCATTTGTGTTGGAAACCGTAGCAATGATCTGCTGAGGTTGCTGTGTTTTAGGGGTACTATCTTCTCTTGTTTGAGTAGAACTTGAGGCAGACATAATTAAATAAAAATGTTAGTAATAAGAAAAATTGATTCTTCTTGTACAGAGACTCTCCCAGGTTCTGATACCACTTGTTGGGTCCACTAGATGTGGATCTTGTAGCCTGTTAGGAACGGTGAACGACTTCTGTAATCACAAGTCTATTCACAGAGAGACTATACAAATCACACAGTATAAGTGCGTAATACAAATACTATGAACAAGAAGAACAGAATAACTATAACGACTTGATCCTTTACTAAGGATTTCTAATATTAATATGAACTAGAATTATATTTGATGAAGGTGTATTGAACCCTTCTACCTAAGGTTCCTTTTATACTACAAGGAAACCCTAATACATCATTAACCAAAACGTATAAAACTGATATGCATATCCTTTCCTAACATATCTCATGCATATCCTAACAGAATAATATTTAAATAATAAAGTTTGACTTTCTATAAGACCAGGAGCACGACTTGCTCCTACTACTACTAGGACCAGGAGGAACTTCATACCTCCTAGTCTACCTATTACAAATAACTATTCCAAGGGTCCTAACAATTTCCTCTAAGCCTAGAGAAGAACAGGAAGACCATATCTGCACAATGTTGCAAATTCTAGGACAAGCGAAATTTCACCCTGGAAATTTCCAATATCAATTCTGGTTGATTACAGTGACACGCTGAATCACATGGATTTGCATGGTTAATCTTACCATGAATCAGCTTATGCGCAAAGATGAGAACCCTACACTACATTAGGTGCCCAGAAAATCCTACGCTAAGAGAAGTCCAAATTCGGAGACTCATAGTTCCGCAAATTTCTATGTATCGAGTTTCTACGAAGCAAGATACAGTTACGTTCATATCTAGGTACCTGACATACCAACAGGTTAAGATAGGACACCAACAGACTGGGATGTTTTCACCATCTGAAATTGTGAATTGAAATGGGACAAGATCTCCATGGATTTTGGTTACTAGATTAACGCAAACTCAGAAGAAGCATGATGCTATATGGGTTATTGCAAACAGTTTGATCAAGTCTGCAGAATCCTTACATCCGCAAGGATTTCAGAACCAACAGATTGATCGGACATGTTCCAGCCAAGGCTCATCCTATCACATGGAAATCCCTCAGTTATCGGGTCAGACAAAGATTCGAAATTGTGCTCCTTATTTACTTCACGTCTTCATTCTAATTTCACGACTTGCTTTCACGCTCACGTTCATGACACTGTTCACGTTCATGATCATATCTTGGCTTACGATTTTATGTTCATTTTCGTTCTGGGAAGTTTTGCAAGAACTTGAGAGACCAGACCCAAGTTTAGTATAACTCTCTATCCTCAGATAGACGTTTCACGTCATATTCCACGTCTCACCTTGTAGCGTTTGGCGTTACCCCATTAAATTCCATGTTCACGATATGTTTCACATGTCATGTTCATTCCACGTTCCTCATATCACGATCAAGATATGTTACACGTATCATGGATCACGATATGGCTGCTCAAATTACACTCACCATATCTCCACACATCACGTTCAAAAATTTTCATGTATCACGTTCAAAGTTTCCCACGTATCACGTTCAAAATTGTTCACGTATCACGTTTAAAATTTTTCACGTACTACGTTTCTTTATGTCCCGCGCATCGTTGCTAATTATCATTTAAGTTAGAGTGTTTTGCACGATAACGTTTTAGTTTCCCTTACACGTTAATTCTTATTCCCTCGATCAAATTTAGGGGATCTACCTTACGTTGATAACCAAGAACTTCTTCGTATTCCAAGTCAAGGTCAGGAGGACCAAGATTTATCATTTGTGTCAAGATCTTGTGAAGGAACCGTTCCAAGAGGGAAGCCACTTGGAAACGGACAAGTTCATCCAGACTTCTTATCCGTTTTTCTCTTATCGATTACATATGTCCTTTCAGTCACGTCACGTTCCATGTCCTTTCAAGACATGTCACGTTCCACGTTCCTTCTCCCATGTCACCTGCACGTTCATTTATCTTACATACCCTCTCAGTTTGATTCGGGTATGTTTCTCTTTCAGTTTACGTTATCTATAATTCGGGGACGAATTATTCTTTTTAGGGGGGAAGAGTTGTAAAACCCGCATGATTTTACCATGAATAGTACCCTTAAGATCGTACGTACATGATTAGAACTTTCCTTTTATAGCACGTTTACGTTTCACGTACAAGAATTATTAGTATTACGTAAGTGTTATAACACGATAAGTATTTACTACGTATGAACACACGATAATTAGTCCAATAATAATTATAATCACGAGAATACGAACATGAAATCATGAACGTAAATTAATCACGAACTAATATTGCGTATGTATATATATTTATTACGAACACGAATAAATATATTAAGTCACGATCGATAACTAATTAAAACACGTAAAACACGAACACGAGAACACACTTATTAATTAGACACGGAAAATGTTCGGGTTACCCCATGTGGGCCCCATATACCACGAAATTAGGAAGAGAAAAGGGCCTAGCCCATTATTTTTACTAAACATGGAAAAAGGAGGAAAACATGTTTCATATTTACAAAAATTAGAAAACAAAGAAAACCCTAGTTCTTCCTTTTTGTCTTCCTTTTGGCCGCCACTTATAAACACCATAGAGGGGTGTTCGGGTTGATTTTGATCTTGGAAATTTTGCAAGGATTCGTGTGTGTTCGTTATCATTTGATTCATGTATTCGGTATATCCTTTTTAACCTTTTCTTTTATGTTTTGATTTAATGAATCACATAAAATCATGATGTTTTTATTTAACTAATTAAAAACAAGTATTTTTAAACATGTTAATGATCATGGGGTAAATCAAACAAGGGTTTTAGGGGTGTTTGTTCCTAGCCGACGCCTAACCGAGCCCCATGGGGGTCTCGACTTGGCTTATTACACACCACCGAGACCATATGGTCTCGGTATGGTGGTGATGGTGTCACGGAAGCAGCAAGGGGCAAGGGATCCCCGACCTTGGTTGGGGTATGGTGTTGGTTACGGGTCCGGTTCATGGTTTTAGTCACGGGCCCGGTTCATGAATCATTTTTTTAGGTTTATGATTTTTACTAGTTATGTTTTAGACTTAAATTAAATTAATAAAAACATGACATGATTAATTTCATGTACATGACCTAGGTTATAATTTAATTAGTAATTCATGAATTTTAACATAAGTATTTATATTTAATTAGACTTTATAATTAATTAATGATTTAAAACCATGACTATAATTAATTAATTAACATGACTTAGGTTATATTATTAATAGTTAATAATACATGTTTTAACCTAAGTATTTTACCTTTATTTAATTAAAATCATGTTATATTTAATTAAATACTTTTAACCTATAGTTTATGTAATTTATATGTAATAATTAATAAACTATACTTTATAATCCCATGACTTAGAATAATAATCAGAAAAACACTTAAGCTTATATAATTAGCTTATATAACCAACTTATATCTATTTATGGAAACTTTCTATTTTTAGAAATTTATTTAAATAAGGCAGCTAATCTATTTATGGAAACTTTCTATTTTTAGAAACTTATCAATTTTAAGTAGTAATTCTATTTTTGGAAACTTTCTATTTTTGGAAAATTTCTAGTTTTGGAAACTTTCTATTTTTGGAAACTTTGTATTTTTGGAAACTTTCTATTTTTGGAAACTTTCTATTTTTGGCAACTTCCTATTTTTGGAAACTTTCTATTTTAGGAAACCTGCTATTTTTAGAAAGTTACCTATTATTACACAACAAGTATAATAATACATGAAATACATGTAATACTTAATCAGAATAGACAGAATATAAGATAAACACAATATAAAGCTTAAAACAGTAAAACATGACATGAACATATAAAACAAGCTAAGACATGATATAAACCAGCTACGTACTTAGTAATCAAATACTTATACACGTATGTATCTAGGTAGCATTAGTGATACCGAAGTAGGACTCTATTCCGTTCGTCTTCTTCGTTCACTGGACATAAGGTACGGATTCCCGTCCTTTCAGTATGGACATTCTTTCTTTATTAGGATTCCCCGTATGCAGCCAACTGTTTTCCCATAGTATAAGTTTATATGTTTGATTGCTTATGTTTAATTTAGAATACCTGAAGTCATATACATGCATGACCAGTTTCACCTAGTTATGGAGGTACCATAACCATAACACTAGAGGCACTGGTGTTATGACTTCCCCACGGCGGAGTGATTGCTCATGGCATCCCTTCAGCTTTTGGCCATATTGTTATATTTATCATGTGGGGCGTATGGGTGCATCCTAGTTACATGTTTTTTAGCAGATTACTCAGTGTGAATGTGGTGTGTGCCTTGCATCCTTCACAAGGAGCTGATCCCTCCTAACCCAAAACCAGTATATTAAATTAGAGGCAGCCCCTCTAATTTGCATGATGAGGTCACCCCTCCAAGTATTCATGCACGTTGATTTTCATGACCTATATTGGCTAATGGTAAAATGTGTTAAACAGTTTTTACACGATAAACAAAAGGTTTTCAAACTATAAAACCGTTTTACTAAGATATAACCAGGTTATCCAGGACTTAGTTTCTTCCGTTGTTTCATGCTTATATGCTTATATTATTCATGCTTTGCTTGTATATTCGTGCACTGAGCGTTATGCTCATCCGTTACTTTCCTTTCCATGTCCCAAAACGGCAGGTACCCAAGGACAGACTCGAGCATTCTGGAGGACATGCATAGGATGGAAGCTGCCATAGACTTCTTCTTCTTTTTGCCTTCATATACTTATGCTTGTTAAGTCTTTCATTCATTTCATTTTACTTTATTATGTTTGGGAACCGATGTTTGATTCTGGTTTACCCTATGGTCATGTATGTTTTACTACATATTACCTTGCATGCTTTGATGACACGCCATAATCACGCATGACATTCCATTTATCTAAATGGGGTGTTACAAACTGCATGACGCCAGTCTCATTTGGATAAAATATCCATGCTTCCGGTGTCGTGGTCCCCACGTAAGGCTTCGTGTTCTTGTGAAAATTACTGAGCGGAGTTGTATGGGGACGTTGCAAGTTTAGCTGCTTTTGATAGCTCCATTTTGAAACATATATATCTTCCTGCTTAGATGACATAAACACAAATGATATACAAACATATATATCTTAAATCCATGTCAAGCTGTAGCATTAGCAGTAACACACGACAAGCATTAGCTCATTACATTAATTTAAACAACTATAACTTGATCACGACACATGTCTATAGGTGCCACCTATCGTAATACTAGCATGACAATCCTATTACTCATCACAATCTTATAGTGTTCACATAATACTATAAGCTATCACAATGTTTACCAAGACTACTCATCGCAAGCTTTCAAGTCATCAGAATAATAACATCATCACAATCCTAAATCCATCGCAATCTGTCTATCGATCGTAATCCTACAACCATCGCAATGTTTAATCATCGCAATCCAATCGCAATCGTGTCCTATCGCAATCTCACAATCATCGCAATATCTAAGTTTCCATCGCAATAAGTGTGTTTCCATCGCAATGTTGAAAATTGATCGCAATATGTCCCCATCGCAATACCATTACGATGTCATTGCAATGATGCATCAGAATGCACTATCGCAATATGCCATCGCAATGTGTCATCGTAATGACCCATCGCGATTAGCCATCGCAATGAGCCATCGGAATGACCCATCACAATAACCCATCGCAATGAGCCATCGGAATGACTCATCGCAATGACCATGCATCACAATGTTGTGTCGCAATGTTCATCGCAATCCGAGACAGGGATTCTAACTTAAGTTTGACTTTACGATTCCTGGACTTTGGCAATGTTTTAATCAAAACTGGGCAAGACCTATGTGCATCTAGGAGATCTAAACATATCCCACTAATAAATTTACATTTTCATCGCAAAAACTCAAAAACCCTAATTTTTGATTAATTATGATCTCAGGTTGTTTGTGTATGTTTTAAGATGAGACATGTGATAAGACTTAAAGCATGAGACGGTACCTAGATGGATGAACGGAGTGGAAGCAATCAAAAACCAAAGTGGTATGATGAAGGTGTGTTAATGGCGGTTGTGTTTGTGTTTTGTGTGTTTTTGCGATGAAGACAAACGGGAGTGGGGGTGGGGGGAGGGGGGGAGTATATAGTGTTGACTTGGTCAATGGGTGTTATACCATTTAACACTTTTAACCCCTTAAATGCATAAATTGCAAACGTAGTCCCCCCGTTAGACATGTTAGTTAAGAAACACTTGGATTACCAAGTGATTTAACACAGTACTAACCCGTAACGTCTTAATGTTAAAAAACAAACACAATCATATACACTTAACGCTTACGTGCAAAGAACACCTAGTCCTCAAACTATATTCCACACAAAGCACACTTAGCAAATAATTATGACGAAGATCGGTTTATATTTTCTGAAAAACCCTTTTTAAAGATCAATTTTAATTCCAAAACATTTAATATTTGCTCCCCCTTAAACACGGACACGTTTTCTATTTAAAGAGCTGTAGTCGATGATTTTAATGAAGCAAATATCCATGAAGACATTTTCCGTTTTAGTGATTTTATGGAACGATTCTGGTGACAATAAGATTTCTCTTATTTTTACAAAATAAGTGCACTGAAACGTACACTAATTTGTGTTAGACCAAGTTATAAAGTAAACTTAGTCCCTTACAAGGTTTTAATGTAAACCTTGCCCGAGAAAATTAATTCCCGTTGTGAGCAAACGTTTTCATAAGAAATACGTGACTTTAATGCGAAAAGCGGGTTGCAGTCTGAAATAACTACAAGCCATATGGACATGTTTTAGAATATGTACAACTTTTATACCGACTCTATTTATGGCGCCGTGTCAATTTTAATCGACATTTCTAAGGCCGTAAATATTACTGTACTAAAAGACATGCCCGTTTTAAAATAAAAAATATTTTTGTATTTTCTTGATTTTATATTTTTTATGGTTTATATATGTTTTATATTTTGTATTTTTCTTTTGGTGGTTTAAATATATACGATAATATACAAGATCACGATCAAAGGATAATCTAGAATAGTTTACCACCACTATTCTTCAGATTCTTCTGCCAACTCCTTAAGTGTCGCTGGTGAGAATGATTTCATGCCTAGCTTTTCGATCAAAAACTCGATACGTCCTCGATCTAATGCCTTTGTGAATATATCTGCCAGCTGATACTCAGTGTTGATGAAGTACAGTTCGATCACTCCATTTTCCACTTGCTCTTTGATGAAGTGGTAGCGTATGTCAATGTTCTTCGCCCGGGAATGTTGAACGTAGTTGCAGCATAGAGCAATTGCACTTTTGTTATCACAGTACATCGGGATTTTGTTGAATCCAAGACCGTAGTCAGTTAATTGTGATCTCATCCAAAGAACTTGAGCACAACAACTGGACATAGCAATGTATTCATCCGATGTACTTGATATCGCAGCGCTTTTCTGCCTTTTAGATGCCCAACTAACAAGTCTATCTCCAAGAAGTTGCACACTGCCAGAAGTGCTACGTCTAGTATCTTGACACCCAGCATAATCCGCATCTGCATATGAGATTAGTGCAATAGAGGAATCCTTCGGATACCACATACCACAATTAAGTGTTCCTTTAAGATACCGCAAGATCCTTTTCACAACATGTAAGTGCTTTTCGGTAGGCCGAGCCTGATACCGGGCACACATGCATATAGCAAATTGCAAATCAGGCCTGCTAGCAGTCAGATAGAGAAGGGTGCCGATCATTCCACGGTAAAGCTTAGGATCGACAACTATCCCTTCCTTATCTTCATCTAACTTGGATCTCTCCACCATTGGAGTATCCACGGGGTCACAATTTTCAAAATGATACTTCTTTAATGATTCAAGAGCAAATTTGGATTGATTAATGAAGATGCCTCTGGGATTATGAGAAATTTGCAACCCTAAGAAAAATGAATTTTTTCCCATCATCGACATCTTAAAGCGTGTGGACATAATTTTCTCAAAATGGTCAGACAGTCTTTGAGTAGTGGCAGCAAAAATTATATCATCAACATAAATTTGTACCAGTATCATGTCGTTGTTCTCATTGAGAATAAATAATGTTGGGTCCACTTTCCCTTTGGAGAAGCCTTTTGAGATGAGATACGACGATAGGTGATCGTACCACGCGCGTGGAGCTTGTTTCAACCCATAAAGGGCCTTCTTGATCTTGTACACGTGATTAGGATACTCCGAGTTAACTAATCCATTCGGCTGGCTTACGTCCACATCTTCCCTTAGTTCACCATTAAGAAATTCCGTCTTAACATCCATTTGGTAGACGATCATGTTCATGTGAGCAGCATAAGCAAGGAATAGTCTATTTGCCTCCAATCGTGCAACAGGAGCAAAGGATTCTTCAAAATCAATACCCAAAGCTTGTTTGAAACCTCTAGCAACCAATCTAGCTTTGTTTTTCAGCACTCCACCTAACTCATCGAGTTTAACCTTATATACCCACAACAATGTAAGGATTTCAACGTTACTAGGTAAAGGAACTAATTCCCACACTTCAAGACGTTGAAATTCATTAAGTTCCTCTTACATGGTTTCAATCCAAGATGATTTAGTCATGGCTTGTTGCCAGCTTTTAGGTTCAGTATCGGAAAGAAATGCATCAAAGTAGCAATATAATGCATGTTCTTGGAGTTGATGGCGTGTTAAGACTGGTCGATCGATGTCACCAATAATATTGCGGATTGGGTGATCCTTTGTCCATTTTGTGTTGTGAGTTTCAATCTGTGGTGGTCGGGAGTGAACGATTGCAGGAGCTTCCTCTGAGGTAGGCGCACCGTTAGGGTTTTCAGGTATTTGTGAACCAAAGAAAGGAAGCTCTTGTAAGTGAGCAATTTCCAGGTCGTGATCATAGTGATCCTCTTCAACATCATTAGGAATGAGTGGGGGTGTTGATTCAGGTGTAGTTTGTGAATTGGTGGGGGATGGGACATCTGGTTCAAGAGTAACAGTAGATGTCTCGGACTGATTTCCGTTATCTTGAGCAACAACTTCGGGAAATGGAGCTACTGCTGCAGGTGCTGGAGAATCCTTACTAGGTGGATCAAAGAATTCATCAAACATAGGTTGAAATAACTCATCCCACTCGGGCCTTGTAGGTAGTGATTGTTAGGAGTTAATCTTGAACTAATCGTACCGGTTCCCATCTCATGTAATGCGGGTTCAGAGCTGTGTTGCTCAGAAGCCATCGCTGTCAGCTCATCAAAATCGGCATCCAAAGTTTCTACTATCTTGCCAAGAAAACGGTTATAGATTCTGTAAGCTTTCTTTGCAGGTGAGTAACCAATGAAAATTCCAATATCAGCCTTCGGTTGAAGTTTGCCCAAATTCTCACTATTTGTATTTGGATAACATAGTGCACCAAACACATGAAGAAATGAAATATCGGGTTTGTGTCCATGAAGTAGCTCATATGGAGTTTTACCATGGCGTTTATGAATGATGGAGCGGTTTTGGGTATAACATGCGGTTGCCACTGCTTCAACCCATATGAATAAAGGAGCATTCGCATAAATCAACATAGTTCTAGCAACTTCCATTAGTGTACGGTTACGTCTTTCCACGACACCGTTTTGTTGTGGAGTGCGAGCAACAGAAGTTTCATGTGAAATACCGACCTTTTCATAATAGTCTCGTAGAGTCTGATTAACGAACCCAGTTCCATTATCAGTGCGAATGCGGCGAACAGTAGCATTAAGACGTACTTGGATCATCTTTAAGAAAGTAATAATATAATTTGGTGCTTGATCCTTGGATGCTAAAAATTTTACCCATGTAAACCTTGAGAAATCATCCACCATGACGAGGATATATTTTCTACCACTCACACTAGCCGTACGCATTGGTCCGCAAAGATCCATGTGCAAAAGATATAGCGGTTCTTAATTGGTGTCTTCAGCTTTAGGTTTGTATGATTTCTTGGTGCTTTTCCCCAAAGAACACGCGGAACATAAATGATCCTTGTCGAACTTAAGTTTTGGAAGACCACGAACAAGTTCGTTTTTAGCCAAATGGTTTATAGCATCAAAGTTAAGATGAGATAACCGACGATGCCACAACCATGACTTGGTCTTAAATGCTTTGGAAAGAAGGCATACAGGAGAGGCGGCCATCATGTTTTGAATGGACAGTGTGTAGAGATTATCCCCTCGAGAACCCTTTAACAAATCATTTCCTGCAAGATCGCGAATAAAGCAAGTATGTTGTTGAAAAGCCACCTCAAGGTTTGAATCACAAAATTGTCCCACTGAAAATAAATTGTGACCAAGTCCTTCCACATAATATACCCTTGAAATCGTAACATTCCCAATTCGGTATTCACCATAACCCATGATCTTCGCAATATGGTCGTTGCCGAATTTAACCGTTCCTAGAAACTTGCTGACGAAATTTCTGAGCATCGAGCGATCTCCGGTCATATGCTTTGAGCATCCAGAGTCCAAGTACCAGAGGATGATTTGGACCACCTGAAAATATCACCAGACAAAGACGATGTATCGGAATCTAGTAGTTCCTTTGTGTTAGCAGGTACAGATATATTTATCTTAGATTTGCTAATCAAAGAATTCTTAGGCTTCCAAATTTGCTTCCTAAATGCTGGCTTAGATTCTAGTTGTCTAAGATCCTGAGGTACTTCTTCACTGGTAGGCACAATAGTGGGGGCAGACCTAGTTAAAGGGTGCTTTTTCCATTTCTTAGTGCTAGTGTTCCTATTTAAAGGACGCTGAGACCTAACTTCCGTGGATGTGATCCTAGTTAAAGGGCACGTAGTTCCATTAGCAGTGAAGGTCCTAACAGTGGGTTTCCATTGCCACCCAACTTGGGTGAATTTTTCCCCGTTTGAATCCATTCAAGATTGTTCCTAATTGCATACATTTCATTCATGTGATCAACAAGACATAAATCATGACGCTGAGAAAACATGCATTCATTACAATTCCAACATCACAAATTCGAATTCACATTTTGCTTAGGCTTCTGCACAGATGCAGATCCTTTTGTCTTAGATACATGATTCTTTTTATTTGAAACTGAAATAACATTCCTAGGGTGAACTTCTACTTTCTTCTTGGCAGTCCTACTAATGGAAGGCTTGATCCTATCTTTCTTGTCTTGAGATCCTTTAGCCTTAGTAGACATAATTACTCCTGTAGAAGCCATGGGAACATTAGTGACAGATTTTGATTTAGCCTAGATGGGTGTGTTTAATATAGGCTTAGATCCTGGATTCTTATTGAATGGAGTAATGGTAATGGTGGGAGTTTTTTGTTTCAGTGGTGCAGAACCCGGTTGTCCTATGTACTTCAAGTGCTCTAAGCATTGTTGTACCCTCTCAATGTAAGCATGAGCAGAGTAATAGTGACTATTCATAGGATCAATTTCATAGAAATCATCTACCACATCCCTAGCAAGCTCCGCGTGCTTAACTGCATCATCCATATACCACTTATATAATAGTGGGTTGTGCTTATTGTACGGGTTCTTAGTGATCACCACCTTGTTGGTTTTTGGAGCACTAGAGGGCGGGGAAGAGATTGGAGCTGGATTATCAACAACTTCTTGTCCTTTGAGTTGAAGTGTCTCCTTTAATTCAGCCAAAACCATGTTTTTGTCTATGAGTTGAATATTTAAGTCAGATATTTCCTCGCACTTACGGTTCAGTTGGTCAACGAGTGACTTTTGCTCTGCCGCATTAAAAGCGAAGCGATCTTCTAATGAACCATAAATTTGTGAAAAACCCTGCTTTACTTTATCAAACTCCCCTAGCATAGAATTAATTCTATCTTCTAGGGCATGATTTTTAATCTTTGCAGCCTCTAGTTCCAATTTCTCTTCTACAGATTCTCTCTTAAGTCTCATAATTTCTTCCTCTAATGCCTGAACCACCTGAATCATCTTGTCACTTGTCTCAACGGAGTTTTCACAATCATTTGTTTTTGAAAGAGTTTCATTTTTAGATTGATTTTCAATTTCATGAGATATACAATGTTGTTGAAGCTCATCAAAACGTTTTGAAAGTGAGTTATAAGAATCTTGAAGCTTTAAAAATTCAGGGTTAGATTCATGACAAGATTGATTATCTACATTATTCACAGGTTCAACAATATTCACAGATATATCATGCACATCATCACATTTATTCATAGTAGATGAAATCTCATGAGCATATTCAATAGTAACAACTTGCATCACTTCGAGAGACACTATATGTTCTAAGAACTGATCATATTCGGATAAAATCTTTTGTTTCTCAATTAAATGTTGTTCATAAGCATCATCCATTTCATAGAAAACTTTTCGAACTTCACCCATTTCGAAACTTAGATTTCCCGCGAGATAATAAACTCCATCTTTAATATTGTTTACAAACGAAACGATCTCTTTCTCAAACACCGTTTCATGTGTTCGAAAGCCCATTCTCCAGCGGTTTGAGCCGCTGAAGTCGTACATTCCAGGATGACCTTGTCAAACTCGGTTAGGTATCGCTCAATCTCTTCCAAGCTTAGCAATACCGTACTTACCGGTGGAAGATTCTTAGGAATTTCCTTAGGTTCGTCCGAATTAACAAGTGTAGGAAGTATACTAAGGCTTTCTCTAGTAGGCATGTAAGCTGGTGTATGGATAAATTCCTTTTGCATATTAAAGCGAGTTCTAAGATCTATTTTTGCATATGTTGCATTAATTTGTGCATAATCATACTCAGGATATGTAAACATTACTTTTGACCGATTCTCTTCATGTAGTGACATGCTCTCAGATTCATTTAAAAACACAATCGGATCTAAGACCAATCCTAACTTGGTTGCATCATAAAGTCGTGGGTTGTGGTTAAATGCTTGCTTTGCATACCCCGGGTTAGGTGGTAGGTCTAATAGACGCGATAAATTGAACTCTTGAAAAGAAGAATGAAACAAGTGTACTAAATGTGAAGCAGAGTATTGTTTTAAGAGCAAAATTTCAGTCTTTTTAACTTTCCCAGACGCCTTAATTTCCGTTTCAACCCTTTTAGACTCGAGAATTTCGAAATCCATTTGTAGTTTTTGAAAATTATTAACGACTGACTCTTTTTCTTTAAGTTCTTTTGAAAGATTTGCTTTTAAACTCTCAATTTCTAGCAGATTATCCATTTGGACTTTCCTAAACCTATCAAATTCAGGATTGGTTAAGGTAGTGGTCACTAGAGTTAATTCCAAGGTTTTAACCTTTTCCTTATGCAAAGCAAGCTCGGCAGATAAAGTCTGATTAACACTCAGGGTTTCAAGGACCGCATTATTCATTTGGCTAAGCATAGATGCGGACACCATAACCAAATCGGGTTGAGAAAACGAATTTGTAGTCGTAATAGCTCCCGGTTGTGGTTCACTCAAAGTCTGGGGACTTGCATTGATATTGTTATCATTTTTTGTCTCCTCGATTGAGTTACTAACCACCGGAGGCTGTTCCAGATACTCAGACACTTGCTCAACTTGATAAGGTACAATACTAGTATCCGTAGCAGTATTTGGTACCTCAGAAATTGTATCAGCTCCATAAAGTGAAAGATGTGCCATGAGAGCTGCCTTGGCGGTATTGAAATCATCACAGTCAAAGTCGTATGCATCCAGATCATCACATTGATATGCAGAATTGTTTGTGATGGCTGCTGTGAGACCGTCAGTGTCCGCTACTCCCGGATCTGCGAGAAATGCTAACTCTTCTTCATCGAGCTCACGTCCTTGGGCTTGAGCATTCACCAAGTAGATCTTCTCCTAAAACCATGTGTTATCCCTTTTCCTCTTGGGCTGTTTGCACTCTCGAGCCATGTGCCCTTCCCCTTTGCAGTTATAACATATAATCATCTTCATTTTGCTAGTGTTATTACCCCTTGTAGTAGCAGTGTTAGATGAACGTGCACCAGCAGTAGATGAACTTGGTCTCCCCTGAAGTGGTTGCACCATTACTCTGCCATCTTGAATTGTAGCTTGTTGTCGAGAGTTAGAAGAGTTCCTTAACTGATTGTTTGTTGGAGCTGGTCCTCTATAACCTCGTTTGTTCAATGTTTGAGTGAGATAAGCAGACATTTGAGCAAGTATATCAGTAGGACTATCCCCTTGTCTAAACTCAGGGACAGGAATCTCATCATCACAATAGAATGTTGGTGCTGATTGAGCTACAAGCTGATTTAAGGGAACACTACCATGTTGTGAGTAATGGGGTTGAGGAGCCTCAAGTTTTTTATAGGTAAAAGCAGGTTTTGTTGGAGGTTGATAAGGTGAATATTGTTGTGAAGCATAAGGTAACTGATGTGAGTCTCCTTGTGATGATGTTGCTGGTTGCTTGTATTGTTGGTGATAAGATGTAGGCGGTTGTGGCAAGATCGAATATTGTGGGAAGCTTGGTGTTTGATACAATGGTTGATAGGAAGATTGGTGTCCCAATGCAAACGGAGAGTTGTGATATGACAATGTTGGATGGTTTGCCATTAATGCCAATGGTTCTTGATAAGATCCCTGAGAGATTTGTTTTTGGATCACATGCTTCTCGTGTTGTTGCAAGAAAGCATAGAGTTGATCTAAATTTGACTTGTGTAAATCTCGAATCATCTTAACATCGGTGACATATTGACTCCATTCTTGGGGTAACGTGTTCAAGAACTTTGTGTTTAGTTGAAACTGAGCAATCCTTAGATTATACACGTTCATCATTCATCAAAGTACTGAAACGCCAGTAGTAATCGTGAAGAGTCTCCCCTGGAATGTATGTAAACCTATCAAACAAGTCATACAATTGACACTCTCGTTCTTGCTTAGTTATAGGTCCCTTGTAACAAAACAGCTAATCGATCCCAAAGATCCTTTGCCACTGTGTGTTCATTTACCATTCTATAGATATCGGGTGGAAGGGCTTGAAGTATTGTCTGAACGACCCTTTCATCTGCATCGGCAATGAGTTTGTTAGCATCTATTAACTCATGATACAACCTTGTCCGCGTCACATTGTTGACAGTAAATTCTCCCCAATCTAGTGGACCTTTTTCAATAGATTGAAGCATAAGTCTACCAGTGGGTTTGCCCATGATGTAAGTTTTCATGCGACCTTGCCATGCTTCAAATAAATCGTTGATGAGCAACGGTGGGCGAGTGTCGGTACCCGAGATGATTGAGATATCGGTAAGCGATGTCATTGTTGGCATATATGAATTTGAATTCATTTTATGATCCCTTGAATAAAGATTATCAAAAATGATCGAGCAATGAAATAAGGTTATGTATTTTTGTATTGTTGAATGAAATATATTGTTATCTTTTTGTTGTGTATGTTTTTGAAAATTACCAAATTACCAAATTAATGCACAATAGAAAAATCCTCTAAGTTATGCAACTTTTTATCCCAAAAAGCAAATTCTATCGGAATGTCTCAAGTATCGGAATGTAAGTGATGTCGGAATACTCCTTCTAACGGAATGTCTCAAGTATCGGAATATAGGTTCTGTCGGAATACCCTTTCTATCGGAATGACTTAAGTATCGAAATGCAGGTTCTGTCGGAATACACCTTCTATCTGAATGTCTCAAATATCAGAATGTTGGTTCTATCGGAATGCCCCTTCTATCGGAATGTCTCTTGTCTGAATATGAGATCTGTCGGAATGCTACAAGTATCGGAATAAGATACTATCGGAATCCCTGATCGCAATATGGCTAATAAGATTTGGACAGAGTAACGTTTCAATAAACCTTAAAACCGTCGCAATCCACGATCGCAATGAGTGATCGCAATAAGCGTCGGAATAAGGTATCTGAATACCAGTGATCGCAAAGTAAAACCCTTGGTTATTGCGATCGAACCGTACTTACCTGTACTTTTCCGATGGAATCAGTTGCAATGGAAATGTGAAACTCACAAAGTGAAGCAAGTAAATTCCTAACTTTGATCCAAACGATTTGTGTTGTAACCGAAACCAAGATACCCAATATCATGAATGAAACAAAGAAAAAGGTATACTAGTTATGAGGAACACTTAAAAACACTAATAATTTTTGAAGCTTTGGTAAAAAAAAAATCAAAAACTCACGAAATGCTTAAATAAGCATGAACAACACAAAGACCAACCTATATTTCATACCATAGCTCTGATACCAATTGTAGATTCGTGATAATATTTGTAATTCAAGAGGGTTGATGTTTTTCTAGAGACAGAAACAAGAGAGAGAAGTGAGAGAAACTATGTGTATTTTCTTAAGAGAATAAAACAACCAACACCTCTTTCCATGGTGGAAAGAGGTTTATATACCCAAGTCCTTAAATGGACTTGGGCCTCTGGCCCATGAACATGCTCATGGGTCAGGCTTAACATAAATATTACTTAAACATTACTACGAGCCTATAACTATATTGTTGGAGTAACCGAGACTTTCTTTATACGAAAAACGTATTTCTAACAAATTAGCTGGAGCACTCAAAAGCAAGCAACCGTGGCACTATCATCATGCGAATCTGAATTCATTGCAGCAACAACAGCAGCAACTCAAGCATTATGGCTCAAAAGACTCTTAAGCAGACTTACACACAAAGAAGAAAAGATCACGATAATGGTTGACAACAAATCAGCAATTTCACTAATGAAGAACCCAGATTTTCATGAAAGGAGCAAGCACATAGACACGAAGTAGGGGTGTTCAAAAAACCGAGAAACCGACGAACCGAGCCGAACCGCTCAATCCGAAACCGAAAAAACCCGAAACCGAAAAAACCAAAACCGAAAAAAACCGAAACCGAAAAAATCCGCTTATAACGGTTCGGTTATTATTTTTATTTTTAGATATTCGTGGTTAACCGAACCGAACCGCACATATTATACTTGATATTTTTTAACTAAATATTCAAATTATAGTACATGTATTAATTGTATTAGTATCCTACTTTTATTATACATGAAATTTTTTAACTAAATGTTCTAATTATAGTACATGTATTAAACATGCATGTGTAAATTTAATTAATGTGATCGTAGTTTATAAATATCGAATAAATATTTTTTAGTTAATATGTTATTTATGAATATTCTAATGCACTTTTTTTATAACAAAATAACTTTTATATGATTTTTATTTATTTAATGTCGTTGAATTATACGAAAACGACATTCTATGTTGTAAACCATGTTATTATTTATAAACTAAAACTTTATGAAACTTATTTAATGGTTAACCGTGACCAGAACCGTGGGTAACCGCTCATTTCAGGTAACCGTATGTCCGGTTAACCGCCTTGTACGGTTCGGTTACGGATAGTAAATTTAACTAACCGAACCGCGATGGATAGTCAAAATCGTCTAACTAACCGAACCGAACCGACCCGTGAACACCCCTAACACGAAGTACCACTTCATCAGAGAATGCGTTGAAAGAAACGACATTCAGGTAGAATTTGTATGTGGATAATACCAAAAGGCTGACATACTCACGAAGGCACTACCAAAGATCAAGTTTCTAGTCATGAGAGAACTCATTGGACTCAAGGATCTGCACCACAGCGTTTATGATTAGAGGGGAGAATATTAGGCCCGATCCAAGTTACATGAAGACACGACCCATGGGCCTAAGATAATCCTACCCGTTGTTTACTTTTTAGACATATAGAAACAGTTACAAACAAACAATCACAACGATTACTTTTTCTGAAACGTTGTGACTCTTAGTCGATATACCTATTCGACATGTATATATAGATTAGGATTTATTCCTTGTAAAGATGATGATACATGTGTGATTATACGATTAATAGAAAAGTTAGTTTGGTATATTTGATTCGATCAAGTGCTTGTTTCTCCAACAGAGTTGTGCCTCACTCTCTGCAGCCTTAACAAAAGTATGTAGTAAACAAAATTCATAACAAGGATAGCCACCAAAATAAAGATAAGTCTGTAATGACTACCACCTGATCGTGCGAAAAAACTAAAGAAATAATTAAAAGAAAAAACCTTGATCCGGCTTAAAAAAAGAAAAAAAACACACACACAAAGTCATATCATACTTAAAAAAGTTGGTCACACCCATGGAAACGAAATGCATTTGAGATGTGCTTGGATTAGAAACTAGAAATCAAGTTGTTTCTGCAGCCAATTTCTTCGTACAGAAGGGAGCGTAGACTTCACATTTCACTTGATTTTATAACTAGTATACGGTGTTCATGTCACGCTTCACACCCATGTTTTTTTTTTTTGTACTCTTCAACAGCTTCTATGATTAGTTCCTCGTTCAGTTTCCTTGAAGCCTTTTTCTTTTGATGCTTTATGTGAGACTTGTAACTTGTGTCTAAGTTAGACTTGTACCTTACATGGCTGTCATATGGGCTATATTCAGTTTTTTGTATTATTGGCTCCAAATCTTCAGTTGCATCATCATCAAAAAGTTCAAGCTTCTCTTTTAGCAAACGCTCTTCGCAGTCCTGGCTACGTGTAGTTTCTTGTGGTATAGGCATCGAAATTTCATTTTTTTTCTGAGAATCTTTAAGCTCGGTTTTATAACTAGTAGCCCTTCTTCCATGTAATGCGGCTAGTTCCCGGCCATATTTTTCATACTCTTTAACAGCTTCTATGATTTGTTCTTCATTCAATTTCCTCGTAGCCTTTTTCTTTTGATGTTTTTGGTGAGACTTGTAACTTGTGTCTTCTTTAGACTTGTACCTAACAGGGCCGTCACATGGGCTATATTCAGTTTTTTGTATCATTGGCTCCAAAACTTCAGTTCCATCATCATCATCCTCATTGTAAAGTTCAAGCTTCTCTTTTAGCAAACGCTCTTCGCAGTCCTTGCTACATGTAGTTTCTTGTGGTATAGGCCTCAAAATTTCACTTGTTTCCTGATAATCTTCAAGCTCGATTTTTAGCAGGTTCACATCTAAACATTTACAGGATATCTCTCTTCTGCAAAAATCCAACTTATGTTTGTAAAACTAGAATTTCAAGGCATCAACGTAACCTTTATAAAATTGAGTACAACAACTTACTGTAGCATATCAACTGCACGGCGCCGATCCATGAGGAACTCCTGCGCCTTCAAATTCTCCATTGCTTCTTGTTCTAGTCTCTTTGACGCTTCTAACATCTTTTCCATCTGTATTTTTTGGTATGCAAAAGCGACTTCTTTCTCTAACTTTTCCTTATCTGCCGCTTCCCTTTTTATGATGGTTGAAGCTAATCTCTTCTCCAGGGAATACCGTATCTAGATAAGAAAATCCCAATAGTATATAACACTCACCAACCTAAATACAAGAGCTAACTAATCTTTTTAGGTAAAATAAAATTAGTAGTACCTCTTCAAGAGTTGCAAGAGATTCATCTCCTTCATTCAACATACCCGAAGCGCGAAACTCAAGATCCTCCATTGCAGTAGCTAAAGCTGCCTTTTGTGCATGCACTTCTTTAGCATGCTGCAAATATAGATAAGAGATATGCAAACTACTTAGCAAGCATGATAACATAAAAACTTCAAATGCAACAATTACGCAAGTAGAATATGTTGTTTTCTGTGCGACTTACATATCTTTTAAATTGGTCACCCTTGGAAAAGGTGTGCAAAATTTAGATTTGTTGTAGAAAAAAGTGCTTGACATATAAGCAAAATGCATAAAATAGACCATAATTAAACAGAAATGAATAAACAAACCATATCATTTGTTTCCTTTCCACGTTGCTCCATTTGTTTAAGTTGCTCAATCTTTGCAACAAGATTTAAGCTACACTCATCAGCTTCTTTTTTTGCTTCTTCTGCAGCTTTTTCACGACGTTCCACTTCTTCCCGAAGGTTGATGATTGATTGCACATTTGCATCTAAGGTTTTCTGAAAAAAAAAACTCCAATGTTAGATCTATCCCCTCAAAGCAAGTACTTGGCTACTACGGAAACTAGAAAGTTTATTATTATAAGCAATAAGCTCAAACTTCATACATGAATTGGAGAGAAGACGCACAACTACTAAAGTTAAGAAGGTCTTTTCATCGAACTATGTTCAATGTAGAGGAACTTCATTACAATATTGGTTTAGCTCTCAGGAAATATCTAACGTTAAATAATCAAGTGGCCGGGGTTGATCCTTAAAAACATATTGTTTTATCACATTTATAGATTATCAATTCTTTTGTAGTTTTAGCACAGTTAATGATATTTAGTTAAAATTCAAAATACCTTCTTATTTCTGGCATCTTCAATAGCCCTGTTAAGAGCTACAGCTCTACAAAGTTGGGCCCCTGAATCCATCTGAGTGGAATCCTCCTTATCTGAATAGATTTTAAATACACAAAGCGGTCAACAATCCATCTAACATTCATGCACATTATACAGTAATTAGCATTTGGTCTAATTTGTGTGAAACATTATACATTTTATGCACTCAAATATACATTCAAATTGAGGAAACATGCACTTAGGCCTTAATGTCACTACTAAATATGGCTATAAATGGACCTAACGAACACGGACAAAGCCATATGCGTGTTCATTCAACTTTAACTGGACCATTGAGCCATCACAAATGCTTAAATGGGCAAATTTGCTTGTGCATATTTGTTTATTAGATAACGAGATATTTATAATATTGTGTTCTGTACTAAACCAACTTTAAAGTACATAGTAGAGAAAAATACCCTATGCAATCATAAGCAAACAAATTAACATAAACGAGTATCAACTAATGCATAATAGGACATTCTTGACCATATATGAACACTCGGGATTTTTGTTAAAAAAACATAAACGACTTTTATCGTAGTGTTTAGGATCTGTTTGCTAATAATTAATGTTCTCTACATCTCTAATACTCCTAAACTAAGGGCTTTTACCTAGGGACATGACTGACACAAAAAATTCTGAACATAAATCATGCGTAAAAGCACATCACTGACGCCTCGGAAATCCTTCACTTAAGTTTCAACCATACTGACAAAATCTCATAGGGAATTTGTTGCCAAGTTAGCAACACTTTTTGAGGGAATATGATATTACAAGGGGAAAATGATGTATCTCGGGGCAAAAGTTATACAAAATCATGTCTTACACAAATCATGTCTTACACAAATCAGTTACTAATAGAAAATTTAATCATCCCTTCAAGTTATGAACTTTTTTATAGATACATATCCATATTCAAATGAAAACACTTGATCAAACATTATACTATATAGTTCAAGAATCCAAACAAAAATATACTTCCGAGACTCGCTTCTATTTAGTCGTCACCTTCAATTTACCCGGCCTGTGCAAGATACTTTAAACAACAAGACTACTTTATATATAAAAACATCCTAAAAATAAGTTCTAATGTTATGTTAATTAACATTTCTCTATAAGCTGTTAAATCTCCATACAACCATTTACGATTTATTGAATATAAACTAGTTTTAATGCGTTGTTATAGAATAATGTAACAGAATATAAACTCATATCTGCTCGACTAAAGCAAAAAAACTAAAACCCTAACTAGGAGTGAAGACACCTTAAATCGTATAATTCAGTCACCTTCAATTCACCCAACCTTTGCAAGATACCTACTTTTTACACAAAAACATCCTAGAAAAAATTCTAACGATTATGTTTATTAACTTCCTCTATAAGCTGTTAAATATCTCCATACAACCATTTACGATTTATTGAATATAAAATAGTTTTAAGGTGTTGTTATAGAATAATGTAACAGAATATAAACTCATAATGTACATCTAATATCTGTTCGACTGAAGGGAAAAAAACTAAAACCCTAACTAGGAGTGAAGACACCTTAAATCGTATAATTCAGTCGTCACCTTCAATTCATCCCACCTTTGCAAGATACCTTAAAAACAAGACTACTTTTCACACAAAAACATCCTAGAAAAAAAATTCTAACGATTATGTTTATTAACTTCCTCTGTAAGCTGTTAAATCTCCATACAATTAAAAATAAACTAGTTTTAATGCTTTAAAAAATAATGTGACAGAATATAAAGTCGTAATGTACCTTGTTGTTTAGAACCCTAACCAGGAATTAATTCCCCTAGAATCGTCTACTTCGTAATCGAAGTTTTTAGGATTATGATGGGAATAACAAAATACATATTTATAGGAATGATTAACGAGATAAACACGTTATTTGAGTTTTAGTCTGTTTAGGATACAGAAATTGTAGGAGTTGAGTTATTAAATGTTGTTATTTTAATAAATTAGACCCCTCAACGTATATAGGTTTTTATTACATGTACTATTTTTACCATTGTACGTATCATTTATTCGTATAAAATTCAAAAGAGAAATATGGAAAACATATGCTTTTTCCGGTTGAGGTTGTTTGAGAAGAACGAGGATTTTTAATCAGATTTACATTTTTATTATTTTTCTTTAATTTATCTCGATCATGTTCGCACTATCAATTCCAATATATATGTCATCTGAAATGAGCCTTTTTGAAAAATAATATGATGGCATGATGCATTTATCAATTCCAATATGTTATCTATTTCCATTATGTTATCTGGAACTTGTGTCATGTAATTGTCATGTTTCACTACAACAAAACCAAGATCGGCCGGCGAGCTTTTTTCCCGCGACAAATGTCGTTGAGGAAATCCCGCTAAACGACAAAATGACGTCCGACGTGGCACAAAGTGGGGATACTTATAAGTAGAGGTGACAAATCTTGCCCATTTTAATAAATATAGGCACTTTTTGCCCATTTTAAAAAAAGGATGGGGCACTTTTTGCCTATTCTTTATAATGAATGGGGTAAACGGGCGCACTTGTAAAATAAAAATTAGTATACTCGACGAATATTTTTTTTTAATTTTTTTATCCCGGCTTTCAAACAAGTATTTTTATTTTTTATTTGTAGGTTTTTATATGTTTTTTTCCTTTTTTAGCTTGCGCCCGTTTAGCCCGCCCGTTTTGTCCGTACCCGTTTAGCCCACGCCCGTTTAGCCCGTTGCCCGTTTAGCCCGCCGCCCGTGCCCGCTTGTCCGCCCGTTTTGCCACCTCTACTTGTAAGTCAAATTTTGACCGACGAATCCTCGACGATATGTAGCCGGGAAAAAATCGGCCCAACATAGATAAAAATAGTCTACTAAAAAATAAGAGGAAAATTTTCCCACCAGGTATTCCCTACGATATGTCGCCAAGAATTTTGTGGTAAGGAATATTTAACAATTGATTAGTATTAATCTCTTGTTTAAAAAACGTGATAACGTATCCCGGCGACAAGTCGCCGGGGAAACGACTCACTAAATGACATACCCCAAATAATGCAACGAAAATGTTGGCGGGATTTTACCCGTCAAAATATCCCCCAACGACTTGTCGCTGGTGAAAAATGGTCTAGAAATTTTTATATTTATTATTTACACTGTATATATTTATTTTATGAAAAAACTATATAATTATTATTTATAAAATAAGATGTAACTATATAATTATTATTTATACCTATATGATTTTTTATACACTATTGTGATTAATGTTAACTTGACGAATGATGTGCCGTTTTATTTTCGTGTCGTTATCCGAAGTTTATATACTACAAAATGAAGCTTTCATACAAACAAACATTTATTTATTCAAAATATTATACACCCCTTATGAAAATACATCGGAGACTTACAAACAGACACGCATAAACATAGTTTTATTCGACACTGACACTTAAACATGCGCTTAAACATGCCTATTACAACGATAATAGACCCATACACACGACAACAAGCACATAACAGACTAGTTCAAAACTAATGTCCCGTTTTGAGTATGCATGTGTTTAGTATGATTTTGGACGAATCTAGCTTTTTTAAAGGCAACTTATATTAAAAGAAATACTAGTAACGAGCTAGAAAATTACAAATAAATTAAATAAGGATGTTGTAACCACTTATCCCAACTAAAAACCTTATTGCACCTAGCATGACACCATATATAAGAACACATTACAATGTCATCAAAAATGACGTCTTTCCGAAGAGGTTTGACCCGAAAAAGAATATTGTTCCGAAACTTCCATATGCTCCACCAAGAGGTGTAGAAAACACCTTCCAACATGCTTTTTAAGAACATCCCCAAGACGAATGTGTTTGAACCAAGACTACCAATCTTCATATGAGTTTAACTGAGACCAAGCCAAATTCCACCAACGACAAACTAAACAATGAACATCAACAGCCAAGGAGCAAGAAAACAGAAGATATGAAAGCTCTGTTGGAAATTTCTTACAAACCGGACACAATGAATTTGACATATAAATGTCTCTTCGACAAAGGTTCAATTCGAGTAGGAAGAAGATCCAAGCAAACCCTCCAAGAGAACACATTGATTTTGATCGGAATGAATTTAACCCAACGAGTAGTTGCATTACTACCAGGAAGAAAAACTCGTCCAACAAACATCGAATATGCTTAACTTGAAAGGTCTCATCGCCACTCAAGCTACAAACCCATCTATCAGCCGAAGAAGAAAGAATAGATGAACCAACTAAATCTTGAAGTTGGGCTAACTAATGGGCTTCAATTCCTCCTATAGCAGAACGACGAAAAGAAGCAGAGATCGGACCGAGAAGTTTGTCAGCAACAGAAATATCACCATTGTTCTCTAAAGAATACACTAGCAGAAAAATATTACACAGTTGAGAATCACCAATCCAATGATCTTCTAGAAACTCGTCTTGAGACCATTACCCACACGGATATGTCTACCCCCTGAGTTTTAAGCGACTGGATTCCCGAGTGATTTTACCCAAAACAGGAAAAAATAAGGAGAACCATGAGACAAGTTAGAAGCATGGCATGAGTCACACGAAACCATAAAGAACTCTAATGAGATGAATCTCCAAACCCATCTAAATAAGACAGCCCTATTTAAAATAAAGAAGCTAGAAACCCCAAGACCAACATGTTTTTTAGCCGCAAGCACGTTTGACCACTTCACCCATGTAATCTTCTTATCAACTCCATCAGATCCGTAGAAAAAATTCCGCCTAATAGACTCCATAACATTTAGAACGAATTTAGGGGCCTTATATAATGACAAGGTCTAAATAGGAGTAGATCCTAAAACCGACTTAAGGAGAGTGAACCTTCCTCCAATAGAAAATGTATTACACTTCCATTTAGATAATCGAGATTTAAGTTTACCCCTATGATTTCATCCCAAGATTTAACCAATGACATATTTTCTCCAACCATAACACCCAAATATTTAAACGGAGTCTTCATGATAGCGCACCCAATTGAAACAGTCGCTGCATTTACAGTCTCACACGAGACTCCAGAGCCTAAAAGATGGCTTTTTTAAGGTTAATCTTCAGTCCAGATGCAAGATAGAACCAAAGAAGAACATGCATAATATGTTTGATATTATTTTTGGACCACTCACCAATGAATACCGCGTCATCCGCGTAAAATAAATAAGAGAACTGAAGAGAGGAATCGATCTTAATACCCTTAAAGAGGCTCGCATCAAGAACTCTCGAGAGTGATAAGTGGAGAGATTCCATAATGAGAATGAAAAGGTAAGGAACCAGCGGATCTCCTTGCTTAAGAACACAATGAAACTTAAAATCAAAATTTGGACTACCATTGATAACAATAGATGCCATACCTAAAGATAAACTACCAAAAATCTATGAGCGATTTAGCACCAAACCCGAAGGATTCAAGAACATCATCGAAATCTCATCCAACTGAATTATACGATTTAATATATCAAATGCGTTGATTCGTTATATTGAATTATGTTTTGGTACGAGTTGTACTGTATTTGTGTACATTCCATATTGGTGTATACACGTTTCAGGTTTTGCTAGATCTTTGTTGGAAAATTCTGGAGAACGCCTGTTGTTCAGGCTGTTATTAAAAAAAACGCAGACTTTTCCCGAGCGACATGTCACAGGAGATAAGTGTGGTCAAGTTTGACTTTAAGGTCTGGTCAACACCGTAAAATACTAAATGACTTTTATTGATCGAATCACAAATACATAACATAGCATATGTATTTATACTAAATACATAGTTTGATAATAAGCAACCTAATACAAACCCTAAACCAAATGAAACACAAGCCCACAGTCGGGCTTGAGCCAATACCTATCGTCTAATACTCCCTCGCAGTTTGAGCGGGAGGCTTCTGAACTTTCAAGCTGGACTAAATGTTGTAAATTGCATCTTCTTTTCTTCATTTTTTTTGTTTGAGCGAAAATATAATTGTATTCAACGGCATAGTTGTTTGCTGTTTGCGGCTTCCTCCTTTGCGTAACTTGCTTTGCCTTTAGGTATGTGCGACATTTTTTAGCCAACAATTTTCGAAAAATGGCAATGAGATCTTAGATACAACGATCACAAATAGATAAAGGGAAAAAATATGGGTGATTGAAGGTGGCTCAACATAATTTTTTATAGGTAGGATGAAGGGTTTGTGCAATGGATACGAAGAAAAAAAATTCTAATAGAAGAAAAAACAACAAAACGAAAAATAACGAGCATCCCTCCGGATCACCGGCATGTAGGCCGATGACCAGAGGATGAGAAATTTTGTTGGTGTATCTAAACTGGCTTTGATACAATATAAAATACTAAATGATTTTTATTGATTGAATGACAAATACATAAGATAGCATATGTATTTATACTAAATACATAGCTTTGATAATAAGCAACCTAATACAAACCATAAACCTAATGGACCATAAGCCCACACGCGGGCTTGTGCCAATACCTATCGTCTAATAAACACGAATCCCCAACGATATGTCGCCGGGAAAGTGACCACTAAACAACAAAAAGTGTTATTCGGGAGTTGATGGTCAACGATATACAAAATAATCCCGACGACATGCCATCGCGGAAAGTGACCACTAAATGACAAAAAGTGTTACTCGGGCGTTGACGGTCAAAGATATACGAAAATGCATGGCGCCGATCCATGAGGAACGACAAGAAGTGCTATTCGGGCGTTGACGGTCAACGATATACAAAAATAATCCCTGGAGACATGTCGTCGAGGAAAACGGGATGCGTGGCATGATTAACTTTAAGCAGGGGCGGACCTATTAGTTAGGTTTGGGTGACGGCGCCCCCATAGCTGATAAAAAAGACGTGATTATAGTGTATTTTTTCTTCGATTTTGACATTTTTTAAAATGCCCCCTATCGGAAACGCGAATTGCCCCCACTCAAACATTGAAATCCAATTTTTGACACTCTAAAACCTAAAAATCCACCATTTTTACATTAAAATATTCGGTTTTTATTCGAATTCTAGCTTCTTTTCCCTTACTATTGTCAAATTTTTTTTTTCCCTTTTCTGCGTCCGCCACTGACTTTAAGTCAATTAACTTTTGTTAATACACCGATATAATCTCCCCAGCTACATGTCGCCCATGAGCGGACATACGTTATGACTATAGTATGTACTTGCATACCCTAAAGTTGACTGCCTACTCTCATTGAAAAGTCAAATTTGTCAAGCTTGATTCCTAAACCCGCAGTAAAGCCCATTTACAATCCATATAAAATCTAATTATAAAAAAAATGATACTGACATATTATTTACATAACCCGGATTTATTACTCAAATTAAGGGTGCGTTTGGTTTGAAGTCGGGTTTTATTTTATATGTGGGTTTATAAAGTAGGTGGTTTAGAATTGAATAATATAGAATGAAAAGTAATGTTTATTTGTTAAAAGTTTATTGTAATAAAATAAATAATATAATATTTAAATAATATTAAAATTAAAACATATGATAAAAATATTAAATATGTGAGGTGAAGTTTTAATTGGGGACCACAAAATCTAGATAAAGACAAAATTTATTAATGTAAAGATGGTTTTTGCTTTTAAACCATGCTACTCAGTCCAGATTTTTAAATGCTAAAAAAAATGACTAAATCCAAATTTTGAGGCCTACTAATAAACACCAAACAATACTTTCCTATTCTAATACCGAGTAATTATAGCAACTCATGTCAACCAAACGCACAACTTTTTTTATCACTCGAACCTCATAATTTTTTTAGCGTCTAAACCGAACCATAAAAAAACCCGATAAAAAACAAAAAGATTAGTGGTGCCTAGAAAATAGTGCATATCCTACTTTCGAATCCTGCGTCCGCCACTGATGTCGCCGATGAATAGGTGTCAACCGTAGCGTATATTTTCTTGACTGAAAATTGAGTGGGACCCGCTTATCGCTAGGGATAGTCGTTGGGTAAAGAATCCCTATCGAATGATCCCTATCAAATATCTCGGCGACATGTCGCTAGAAATTACTATCCCAGTGACATGTCGTCGGAGACTACCCAAAAATTCGATGAGGATTATACCGAATGTGTAGTGTAATTTGAATGCTTGATGATAATAATATACAATTTGTCAACGTCAGTCAATTCCTAACGTCTCACGAAACAACACTTAATAATATCTCAATTACAACATGGGTTTAAGGCTTTAAATATCTATGTATTTTCTCAAATATATCCATATGCTACATGTATTCAAAAAATTATACAAATAGTACTTGAACTTTGATTTTTTTGCCAATATGATCATATATTTACCTGCAACCGGCTAAACCGGTTAAAAAAGATGACGTGGTATTTTTTTTCTTTTACAAAGTGACGTCGTTAGTCCTCCATCAAATATATTTTTCATCGTTAGTCCTTTTTTTCAAAAATTTGATTTTTATTTCAAAAAAACATTTTTTCGAAAATACTTTTTCTCGAAAAATATTATTTCGAAAATTTTCTTTTTTCAAAAAATATTAATTTGAAAATATTTTTTTTCAAAAAAGTTATTTCGAAAATATTTTTTTCAAAGAATATTATTTCAAATATTTCGAAAATTTACATTTTTATTGAACAAAATTTTAAGTTTTTTTTTTATTTTTAAAATTTTTTGAGACAAAAAAATGTAGAAAATAAAAATTCTATATTTTTTTTTTCTTTCTAGAGTATTTTTTTTTTCAAAAATGTGTTTTTTCAAAAAATACTTTTCCCAAACAGTGTTTATTCGATTTATTTTTTTGGAGAAAAACATTCTAAATATTTAAAAATTTGAATTTTTATATGTTTTTTGTATTAATTTAAAAAAAATCGAATATTTGTTTTCGAAATATTTTTTAAAAAAATCTTTACAAAATTGTCTTTTTTGGAGAAAAACATGTTAAAGTGGACTAACGTTGCAAATATTTCAAAACGGTCGTTTGTAAAAAGACTAACTTTGTAAATTTAATATGCGATGTCACAGGTTAACAAGTGAAAAAAAGTTTGAATGTACCATATTAACAGGTAAAATCAAAGTTCAGGTACTATTTAAATAATTGTTTGAGTACACGTACCATATGAATATATTTGAGAAAGTACATGACTATTTAAATCCTTAAACCCTTATAATATTTGTGGCAATAAGATCTCGTCGCTAATTACGGGAACTGTTATCGAAAATATAAAATAATATCGATGTTGCATTGTTAAGGACTTAAGGCAGAATGGCAAGATGTTCAGTTGTACACTATTGTATGAGAAGTGATATGCACACCACATAAAGTGATATGTACACCACAAAAATGCATATATGATGTTATACTATATGCATCACACATGTGATTTTGTGGTATGCACATCAATTTGTGTACTAAGTTCGATCATAAGGCTAATACAAGCTCATGGGCCTCATCCAAAACTTACATGTCTCAAAGTTTCCGGCCTTGATAAAACCTGCTTAGCCCATGCTGCTTTTTTCTCTGTGAAACTGTGATTATTTTCTCAACTTTCCAAGCTTTCAGTTAATAACCCGTCCAGCATACCAGTAGAATTTTGGTTCAATTTATGTTTTCAAGAATCGAGTTCAGTAATAGATGTTCGTCTTGCCCTTTTAGCCAACTGTTTTCCCATGCATCATTCATTCTGAATGGGCATAGCAGATTTGACGTATCTGCAAGGACAAACAGATCTTTAAAAGATTCGTCCCCTATAAGATTTGTACCTTACGAATCCAGTTTTCTCGCATATCAAACATTTTCGTAAACACTTCTTTAATTGTTATCTTGTTTTACATTTATCCAAGTGATCCAATCCATTTGCAACCTTGTTGTGATATATTTTCACTACTATATTCCAAAATTTATAAACACCGTTAGCAAGGGAAGAACACAAACAAGACAACAATAAGGAAAGAAAACATAATCATAAGAATCTTTGCTTACAAGTACAGGTACATAAAGTTGTAAGATATCCTTAAACAAGAAAACTATAAATCAATCAAAATATGTCAGCCGATTTCTTCAAACAGAATGAAACGGAACCATAGGCTTCAGATTTTAGTAGCATTTGTATGTTTTGTAACTCCAGTATGGTATTCCATGTGTTGCACCAAAACCATCTTGTTCGTATTCTTTAAACGTGCCAGTGATCAGTTCCTCGATTAATTTCCTCGTCGTCTTTTTCTTTGAGTGTTTTTTAAGAGCATTGTATCTTCTTCTTTCTCTGCTCGTTTTGTACCACGTCATGTACTTGTACCAGTCCCAGTCCTCCAGCTCGCCCCAATCAGTTTCTTGTATTATTGGCTCTAAAATTTCGCTTGGATCCTGAAAATCTTCAAGCTCTTCGTTTAGCAAATTCATGTCCTCTACGTCCTTATTACTTGCGTCTTCGATAGTATTGTCAACAACTTCATCAGCATAAACGAGCTTCGTACTTCCGAATGAATCCATCTGAACAGAAGCTTCCATCTGAATAGATCCAAAAAACCAAATCAATCGATCAATACTTTTTATACAGTGGAATCTAAAATACTGCGTAGTACTGTAACTTCTATAACACGTCTTACCAATATACTCGATCTAATTATTTTTCCATCCAAAAATCACTAGCAACTTTATACAAAAACTGTTATATCTTTCTATTGAACCCACTCTCAAATTATGAACCCAGCTAATCAAGGTTTAAACTGTCGACTAAAGTTCTAGATCTAATTTGTGATAATGATTTAGAACTTAAAGTAAGGAAACGTACCTCTAATTTATCGAACAAGCAACAATATTACGAAAACCTTACAAAAAATTATGCAAAGGCGTAAAGCATATTTATAAGGAAATATAATACGATAAAACACACAATAGTCGGTTCACGAAACACGAATTGGAAATCCTTGTAGTCCAAGTTTTATGTTTTGCTAGTTTGGCAAAGTATACTCCCTGAGCTTACAATTTGTTTTACTTTGCACCCCTTATGAATTTGTCATATACAAGGAAAATACTGGAACCACAAAAGAATTTATAGAAAATGATTTGTAATAAAGTTAATACTGTTATGAAATATAGTGAATGAGAGATTGAGAAGGAAGAAGATGATTCTTATTATGTAGTGTACCAAATGAGTACAATGTGTCTCTTATTTATAAGGGCACATGAAGTGTAACATCTTAGACAATTAACCACTAATTCATGGCTAGTGAATACACATTCAAGGTGAAGAGACACACATTATAAGGATATTTATAACAGTCCTCCTTGGATATTCACCGGTCGTTATACGTCATCATCTGCATCGTTAAAAACCTTATCAAGAAAAAACCCAATGTGATAAAAACTTGATGAAGGGAAAAAGAGTGCAGTGCGTATAATGCTCCTCCTCAAATTAATGCATATCTTTCAAGCCTCAAATGACGGTCTTGTGAACATGTTGCTAAAAAAACTTGTGTTGGCAAAGACTTTGTAACAAAGTCCACTAGATCATTGATGTTTAAGGTTATGTCCTGCAAAGATTAAAAAAATACATGTAGCTTCCAAACCATTATAAAATACATTGGTTAGAAAAATTCATATTGCTAATATAAAAATTAGAAATATACAATCTCATGATGCACATTGATTGCAAAATAGACATCAAAACTTTACTTGCACTTTTGGTACTTGAGGACCAAAAATTTTCTTTGAAACATGTGCAAAAATAAGATAATATGCGTCCAAATGATTATTTATCAATATAATAATTCATTCGGCTTGATCAAATAAGTTATTTAGAACTTTATCAAATATTTCCAGAAGTTGAAATTGCTAGACATGTTTGAGGCTTATGAATCCTTCGGAATATTAGAGCTCTAATAAAACGTATATAAGACAAACTAAAATACTTTTTAGATTGACTTGCTCATATAATATCAATAATATATTTACATCCACCTCTAGATAATATGATACTTAATAAGCAGATTCATGCTTTTGGGAATTTATATATTCCACAATTCATGTCTTAAAGCATGTAACTTTAGAGCTCTTAATTCGGTTGTGTACGCAACCCGTGTATATCCAATAGCTTTTACACATTCATGTGTATGGACTTCATGTCCTAATATTTCTTTTATTTTCAAGTGACTAAATCTTTTCATGATGATCAATCAGTTTGTTGAGCTCACTTTTGAATAAAAATTAATTCATGATCCTCACTATGCATAATAATAAGCGCTATAAACAAATTATCGACGTTATTTTGTTTCGATTTCATATGAATCTAGACATGATAAAATTTATTGAGATCTCATTGGTTAATTTAATGTTCTTTTAAGAACCTTTATGTCTAGTATCTCTTTGTGAGACTATCATGGGGCCTTTTATACCTCGAAGAACCATCTTATTTTTATGCTCCATAGTTTATATCGAGGATTTTATTTGAAATCGATTAGTCTACCATGCTTGAGGCATGTCATAATTAAGTAGTGTCTTTGAGGGACAAAGTAGGAGCATGAGTAGCTGAAACTTTGTTATTTGCCAATGTATATGTATGGCTATTAGATTATCATTGAATAATAAATTCATAAAATTTCTATCGATGATCAATAAAATATGGTAATTCATTCTGAATTTGTAGCTACTTATCTCCTCCTGAAAGAATTACACCTTCGTTTATATCCCGTATATTTTCATTTAGGTGGAGTAATGCACAAAATATGGGATAAATTTGGTTTATAACCAAAACCAATTATGAAATGGAGGAATTGTAATAATATATTGACATGATGCTAATTATGATTTTGTGTATATGATAGTATGACCCCATACAATAACAAAATATTTTCTCTCATAATCATTGGGTAATGTAGAAGTAATTCATCTCATATTCACAACGAATTACTTACTCTGGAATGTTATGCTCGCATTTTAATATAGCGAGCTATTAGTCGTGCAAACATGAAGTTGCAATTTTTATTACCATTTAGACGATGCATTGATTTATAGAATTATAAATGGTTCATACAATGGATATGTATGTAAACGAATATCCACTTGTTTTCTTTCCAGAAATTGAGGGATTGAGTCATCAATCTAGTTGGTAGATGAATAATCAACTTTCTTAGAGAGATAAAATATTAGATTGAAGAATCTAATCATTTTATAGTTTTACATCATTATTGACTCGTGATGGTATAACGAGTCATGCCAAAAAGATTATAACTATAGGCCATAAATTTATGTTATGGCTAGTGATAATATTTCACTAATTTATCTATAAGGTATGTCGAGGAAAATGCAACGTAATGCATAATTTTTATGAAATTTTATTCCTCGTAACAATTTTATATTTTGTTTTAGGAGCAACAATGTGTTAGCATAGATCCTTACATCTATGAATATAGTGTGTAATATTATTATTTTTGACACACTTGTATTTTTCATATATCACATTGTATTTTGTATAAATCATATTTTCGTCGGCTTCTTTTTATTTTGCCGCTGTTAGTGGTTTGTCATTTTCATATTACTTCTACCATATCATTTACCATGATAAATGGTTTTTGAAAATTTTCTATTACATCATCCTATTCACTTGAGGGAATGAATATCTCGATGTTGTTCATATTATCACATTCTCATGAGAGAATGAAGATCTTTAAGTTGATCATTTTATCACATTCACTTGAGGGAATGAAGATCTTTATTTTGACCATTTCATCTCATTCACTTGAGGGAATGAAAATCTTTATTTTTGATCATTTCATCACATTCACTTGAGGAATGAAGATTTATAGATCCATTTTATATTATTGCATTCACATGAGAAAATGAGTATATTTTAGAACTCATTATATTCTTGCTTATTAGAAAGAGATGAACATGAATAAGGATACATGAACAAGAGTAAAAAGGTCTTTGGGTTATTGCTACTATATGAGCAAGTTGTAAAAGTTATATTTGATAATGTCCAATAAACATGATTTTGATAAAATCATACGATCATTTAAAAAAATACTACATGATTTAAAAATGAAAATACATAATAACGCATGTAGAATATTAGAAGAAAAACTACTAAACAAGTAATGAAGCATTTGTTTTTTTTCAATATGAGAGTATCATTGTAGGATTTATTTGCTTAAATGGCTCGCATATTAAAGACAAATGTAATTCACATCATTCACTCGATAGTTGGAAAATAGTTTTATATACAATGGTGAAAAAGTTATTAACATATTTAAAAATTAGGTTAATATATAAACAAACGATATGAGAATACACCATAGTCATCAAAATTATGCTAAAATTCTGAAAAAAGATTTTAAGAAGTACACATCACACAATAATGCATTCTTTTAAACTAATATCCCGGTTTTTTTTTTCCGAACAAAACCGGTATACTTTAGAGAAAGAATTGAGTTAATGTTACTAATTATTTTGGAGGATCATAATAGAGCTTTAGGTTCTTCAAAATGGTAAATCACAACTTGATGCTATATTATTCTGATGTTGTTGATAAAATCTTAATTCAACTTAAGATTCATAATATAATAACAATGAGGTTATGTTATTACGATTCACTTAAAGAAATTGTCATAAAACTTGAGGTTACTTACAAAATATTACAATACCTTAGAACTTGAGGTTCTAATATTATATTTAAAATAAAATAAAATATATAAGACTTGAAATTTAGATCATTTTGAAAAGATCATATGAGGAAAAAAAGAAATAAACATAACATGAGTTATGCATATTAATTGTGTAAGGAATTTTAAACATTGAATCGAATCGTATAGAACAAGAGGTTCTTTAAAAAATTCAATCATAACATGAGGTTATGATGTTTCGACTTTAAGAGACTCATAAGAGACTAAGTCCTTAAAAATATAAAGTGATATATTTTTTTCTTTTGCGAGAAATGATATATTTATTCTTTTACGAGAATCATGATTAAAATAATAACTTGAGGTTATTATATTTTGATTATATTCATCATAGCATAACTTGAGGTTATAAATATGTGTAATCATAATATGAGATTATGATACATTTTGATTCTTTTTTTTCATATAATTAATTATAATAGAATTTAAGATTCATACTTTTTTTTATAGAACATGAGGTTATAATGTTTTGATTCATTTCTTGCAAGCACAATAAAATACTTATAGTAATTGTAAACTACAATATAGTTTTATTTAAATAAGAACAATATAAACAAATCAAGTTTACAAGTAACATAACCTTGTATCCAAAATTTTGAAGTGAAATAGAATCAATATGTATGAAAATGGATGTATAAAAACTAACATACCATTCAATAAGTATTATACCCAATTAAAATCTTTTCATAAATGATATTTAAATTGTAATTCAAATATGCATAACGGCACAACATGTTGAATGGCATTTAAGTTGTAGTTCAATGATATTTAAGTTATGTATTTGTTTTATCAAATGTATATTAAAATAAAATTTTATAGCTACTTGTTGTGTGATTCATATGCAATTCTCATAAAAAGTTCTACATGAGCAAAAAATATAAGATCATGAAAAAAAATATATATCCTAAATGATAATAATTTAAATAATAACAAAAATAAAAAGTGATAGAACTTAAGGTTCTATAAAAATTACATAACAATTATAAGAAGTTATGTTTTGATTCTCTTGAGGGAATCATAACAAAAACATGAGGTTTTTATTATTAATTTTCTCTTTTTTATAGAATAGCATAACATGAGGTTATGATATTGAATCATACTAGAACATGAGGTTCTAACTATTTGTATTTTTTATTTTTCTCTTTAACATAACATGAGATTATGTCATTTGATTTGTTTTCGTGTAGCCACAACAAAATATTTGTTGTTCATGTAAACTACAAGAGACTTCAATAGTAGATGGAAACAAAAATGAATAAAAAAATGGATTCTCTTTATGTAATCACAATAGAGCGTGTAGTGCTCATGTATATTACAATAGAGATATTTCAAGAATCTCCTACCTAGTTTTGCTTAGAACAAAAATCGTGCTGATAACGTGTTATGAAATATAGTGAATGAGAGATTGAGGAGGAAGAAGATGATTCTTATTATGTAGTGTACCAAATGAGTACAATGTGTCTCTTATTTATAAGGGCACATGAAGTGTAACATCTTAGACAATTAACCACTAATTCATGGCTATTGAATACACATTCAAGGTGAAGAGACACACATTATAAGGATATTTATAACAAATACTAGCATTTTTAGGCTAAAGCGAGTGACACCTCCAAATCCCACCATCACCTTATGCCACCCCAGTTTTCTCACTCCTCTCACTAACTTATTAAAAACTCACATTTCAAGGTTACCGAGGAAAAAAAACTCACATCCACCCCACCTCCACCTCATATTTCCACTATCACTTTTATTTAATTTATTCTTACGTTTAATTAAAAATAATACACGTGGGTAAATAAAACCGATACTCGGATGAATTCAAAACAAAACTTTTATTAAAAACATAAACAATACATTGGGGTAACTAAAAACATTACAAGGATATTAAAAACAACACATAAAAAAAATGATACACGGATAATTTAAGAAGGAAAAAATCGCGGATACGTTTTCAAAACCTCCCAACAATGAAGATACTGAAACCGGCACCTATACTCAGCTTCATATTCACGAAGGGCGTTATTTGTTACATTCTCGTCAGTTGCTCCAATTACCCGTGTACGCGTTGCGTTATTGTAAAATCCAACAAACCTACACACGACACACATTAGGGACTTCCACTTCCGGTTTATGTTATCGTATGTTTGTTTCGTTGGATCATCTAAACGACCCTCCATCCTTTGCAAAACCAAGCCCAAAAACTACGACTATTTGTTGGGTTACTTGGCACGGAGTTTTCAGCAACAAAGCCCCAATAACGACACAACGCTATTTCTTCCTCGGGTTTCCATAGTACAGGCGCAATTGGAGAAGTGAAAGAAGATGAATTTGTGTTTGAGGAAGAAGATAAATATGAGTTGTGAAAAAATGATAAGAAAAATGGTGATTAGATAGGAAAAATAGGGATAAAAATTAAATTTTGAGATAAAATAAGGAGAAGTAAACGGTGAGTAAGTAACCCTTGGTGGGGTTTTTTTGCCTAGATTCCTTAACCCACACGTGGGTTTTTGGTGACTTTATGTGAGATTTATGACAACCCACGCATGGGTTTATGCCAACTCACCCCCACGAGTGGGATTTTTGCACCATTCCCTTCAGCCTTAAATTCACTTTTAGTTTCCCCCTCTTATATACATTTACAAATAGACATGACATATCATTGTGTGGATTATCTTTTGTAAAACTTTTGTGGTTTTAACATTTACTTGTAACTCAGGGCATACTTGGCGCACAATGTGTTGGATCATTTTGAACCGACTAGAGTAATTTATACGACGTATAACACATTTAGCCCTAGTATTTTTGAAAAATCAACTTACACATACTAATGCATTATGTACAATCTGACGAAGCTTAAAAAATTAAATTATAATTTTTATAGCACCCATTTATAGAATCATAATTTACTACTCATATTAAAGTTAATTAATACATAATAACGAATACACAATTGAAGATAAATTAATTAATACACCCCGTTATTTAAAAATACAATTTTAGGTCCACATTACAACAATTAAAATCAACATATATTTACCAAAACATATATATATATATATATATATATATATATATATATATATATATATATATATATATATATATATATATATATATATATATATATATATATATATATATATATATATATATATATATATATATATATATATATATATATATATATATATATATATATATATATATATATATATATATATATATATATATATATATATATATATATATATATATATATATATATATATATATATATATATATATATATATATATATATATATATATTATTTTACCTAAACTGATGGTGTATATACTTTTGAATTAGTTTTAAAGTGCATACTAGAATAAAAAGTTCCAAAATATTATTAAATCGAAAGGTGCTTCGAAAACCAATCTATATAAATTTTGGAGTTTTTCATAACCACAAAATCAAAAACTGATCTTCCAAAAAAGGCTGGATTAATTTTTGAAGATAAAGATGTAAATATGTGAGCTCACAATTGATAATTTATTTGATCTAATAAATATTACACATATCTATAATCTATACTACATATACTATATTTAGCCATACAAATACTAATATTTAAAAATCATCTTACACATGCTAATACATGATGTACAATCTAAATAAGCCTAAAAATTAAAGTAGAAATATTATAACACCCTATTAATACAAAATAACTTAATTCTCATATTAAAACACAGTGATGGTGTATATACTTTTGAATTAATATAAATTTTATGCAAAAATCTATATACTAGTGAATGGAGTTTTAAAGTGCATATTAGAATATAAAATTTCAAAATATTATTAAATCGAAAGGTGCCTCGAAAACAAATCTATATATGTTTTGAAGTTTTTTTAACCATAAAATCAAAAAATTATTTTTTATAAAAGTCAGGACTATTCTTTGAAGATAAATTATGCAAATGTGTAAAGTGCTAGGTTAATGATAATATATAAATAATAATGTATATATTTATATTCACGTGATTTTTTGAACATGTTAGTGTTTCTTAAATTATAAGAATTATTTTTTTAATTTATTCTATTTATGTGGGACTTGTGAAATAAGCATTGTTAATCATATAAACATGTTAATAATATAAACATGTTTATGCGTAAACCTATTTTTGTTAAGATATTGGAAAGTATTTTTAAAAGTTTACATGTTGTTTCTTTAAAAAAAATTATCTTCACTTATTTGAAAGTGCACTTTATTAATATATATATATATATATATATATATATATATATATATATATATATATATATATATATATATATATATATATATATATATATATATATATATATATATATATATATATATATATATATATATATATATATATATATATGTCATATAACATTACCAACTATTACCTATTTATAAACGAAACATCAAATCAATATTTTATAATTTTATATTAATTAGTTTGATATATTCTATCATTTAGTAAAAGTTACTCAAGCCCAATATATTTCCGCTATTGACAATGTTAAGAAATGAATATAAAATATAAAATATTCTCGAAGAAAACTTTATTTCATGATACCCGCCGTCGCAACGCGCGTGTACCTTACCTATATAAGTTGTTATTCAAAATTTTTCGTAAATAGCCCTTTGGAGCTCGAGAGATTAACTATGTAACAACCCGATAACCCCTAGGCTATTTTCGCAAATTATTTTTCATCTTTTTGGCGAAAATTGAATTTAAGTTAGCGTTCTTTTGAACTTAGTTATTAGGACTAAAAAATAAGTTGACGACCGGAAGTTAAGGACCATTAATTAACGATGGTTAAATAATACTTCCTCCATCCCAAAACTATTGTCCCTTTAAAAAAACACTAAGGTTGTGTTTGTTTTTGATAAAAACATCTGAATCACGTCTGACTCTGACTAGTCAGACGCGGTCAGACCTTTTCGTCGTTTGTTTTTTTTGCGCGAGTCAGACGATGCTAAGCTTCATACGTCTGACGGGATCAGACTTGGTGGTTTTATCTGACTGCGTCTGAACCTTACAATATTTAGCTCCAAACTTTGATCAATAAAATTTTTGTTGTTATGAGGTTAATGACTCGAAAATTTTGTTACTGTATTCGAGTAATTGGAAATAAGAAGATGTATATTTAAGGAAGAAGACACATTGAAAAGAGTGAAAAATATTACTGGTATATATTTATTTAATGCTATGTACTATCATCATGTCACACGTGGGAGAGAGAAAAAGAAAACTTTTACAAATCATATACACTATAGTACACAAAACAAAATGAATACACATGTTTAAAACTTTATTTTGGATTATCTTAAGATAACTGGTTATTGTTTTGATCTCAATTAGCAAAAAAAATTGTGGATTTTGAGTGGCTGGAACATGAGGTGCGTAGATTTTTGTAAGTTATGGTGAAAGAAACAAAAAAAAAAGAGTGATAAAGAAAGATGAGTTGGTAAGTGAATATATATGTGGTGGCTGTGAGAAGGTGAGAAGGTGAAAAGGTGAGAAGGTAACTCTAGGGTTGAAAGGTTAAAAGGTTGAAGTTAACTCTAGGAAGTTATTTTTGGGCTAAACTCATAATTTAACTTTACTAGTTCATTGGGCCAAACATATAACACAATCAAATGATATTCCAACAATACTAGTTATGAGCAAAATTTGTGTGTTGTGAAATTGTTTTGTGAGCTACAATGATTATAAGAATTTTGGCATTGTAATTTGGTACGTAAGAACGTCGAGCGTAATCTTTTGAGATCGTTGGATTAGAGATCGAGTTAGTTTTCGTGTAACCGAGCAATTGAATTGATAAACATAACACATTTTTTAACGCGTTTGTGTCAAAATCGTGCGTTTGTGAATTTATACTTATAAAATAGACACTAGAGCAATTTAGACAATATTAAAGAACAAATAACTTTATTTCATTAAGATTCAGACTTTGTGACCGCCTCTTACCAGTAAGAGGCGGTAGTCAGATTCAGACCCAAAACATATTAGTGAAACAAACACCACCTAAATCTAAGAAAAGTACATTTATTTTACAGTCTTGTCTCTCTTACTTTTTAGCACAATGACAATTTTACCCTTAGCTAATTAATTAAATCGTTTTTTAAAGTTTGTAATAACAATTTCAAACAAAAATAATATGGTATTCATCATCAAACTTCTTTATATATTTTTAGTAACAACCCAAAATAGAAAAATCTATTTTATATAATAAAACAAAAGATTTTACAAGTCCTCTAAAGCAGAACAATAAATGAATGAATTAAAAAAATACCATATATAGATTAATGTAAAACAACACAATGCAACAATAATTTAATTTATTACCATATTTAACTCATTCATAATTCACAGCTTAGAAAAAATTGCATACCAATAGCCCATACCGTTTAATGGACTAAAGTACTAACAATATTTTCGTAACCTTTGCTACAAATAATTAAATTAGTTACTACTAACGTGTGATTTAAAAAAGTTGTATTAATAAAATTATTTTTGGTATTAGCTCTTTTATGTAAATATATGTCTATATAGAAAAAAACAATTTATTTTTTACGTATTTTACGTAATCTATTATCATATATTAATGCTTGATGCTTAATAGGTTTTAATTTGTTAATAAATAAGTAATAAATTTTTACATGTATCATATAAAATAAATATAAAAAAGTAACAATTTTAATATTAAACGTAAAAAATGTTATACTTTGTTATTGTAATAAACAAATAATTTAAACATTTTATTTAAAAAATGAAACTTATTATAACAAAAGTAAAAATAATATCAAAGTGCATATGTGTTAATAAAATAAATTGAAAAATATAGAATTTTATTAAAAGTAAGGTAAACGTTTTTAAATTTTGAGAAAGAAAAATAAATTAATTTAAGATAGTCAGAGCTTAAGTTGAAACGTAACATTAAAAGTAATTAAAGAATTTTTTTAAATGTGAAAATATTAATTGAGATTGCTTTATTTTTTTTACATGCATCCGTTTCAATTTAAATCAAATTAAGCTACAAATAATTAAAAACCTATTAAATACATTGCCTTAAATATTACTAGAAAATGTCTAAATAATTTTTCAATTTTTTTTTTGAAATTAGTTGAATAAGACGGATAAATATGGAATTTATAATTGTGTCTAATCTAATTCATGTAACTTAAGAATATATTTAATATATGTATAGTAATTATAGCCTCATAAAAACGCTCATAACATAAATTAGTTGAATACATTCAATGGATCATATAAAAAACGCTACATTCCTAAAATACGTTGAGGTAATTCTGTGCTGCTTATCATCATCCAATTCTTCTATGTAAACCATGCATACAGTGATAAATTGTACACAAAAATTCATCCACAACGTTGTCAAAACTTTTTAACAATCATAAATTATGACCAAATTTGTTTAAGGTTATAACATCAAGTTACTTTTCAGACTGATGTCAAATATATCCCTCTTGATAACAAAGTTGATGATGAGGTAGTTTATTCATTGTTATAAAACTATGATCATGTGTTCACTTGAAACAATGATCTGATAGAAAGTATTATTTTACATTCTTGATGTAGGTGCTTGCTTATTCGGGCGTTGAAAATGATACAAGTTCGCTTTTTTTCTTTTTTTTTCACTTTCATTTTTATCTCTAAGTACATCATGTCATTAGATTGAGTAAACATTTTCCTCTAGAGTTAAATTAGTTCTCTTTTTTTCTTCAGAATTTCTAAATTTCGATGAGGTTGATGATGACAATGCTGGTGATTATGCGCTTGATGTGAAAGCAACACGAGTTAGGGATACCATTTGATGGTTTTCATGTACAAAGTATGTATGTATACGTACATCATATCATTTTGCTTATCTAAAATCAATCTTTAAGTTAAAAGTGTCACTATTCTAACAATAGTGTTAATTGTCGTATGGTGATCGCAAAATACCTTCAAATTATCTTTGGAAAAGAAAGAGAGTATGGAAGAAATATGATACTCGTGAATAACTTGCTAATAGGAAAAATACGCAAGGAGGCATCAAGGATCTTTTTTGAAACACTAGTATGCTCATTATACTTTAACATGTGTAAATGGTTCAACTTTATTATTTTGTTCAGTTTATAATGGAAGCATTATTTATAGGTCTTAAGACGAAGGATTATATTCATGTGGAGCAAGCAGATCCCTATGATAACATCGATGTATTCCGTAGAACAAACCTTTTAAAACCAGAATTTTTAATACACACCGGATGATTGTTTCTACTTCAGATATGTTTGTTCGGCTTTTAGTCAGTGTAGATTTTTTTGAGTCAAATTTATATGATTTATTTATTTATTGTGTAATGATGTCATAAATGGATTTTATATTATTTTTGTAACTCCTTAAATTCATTGTATCTAAAGACTTATTTTGTATTTTAATGTTTCCCTCCTTATGAACATATGAGTTTGATACAATAAAGGGAACACGATTGATAGAAAACTGTTGCATAGGGTAGAAAGGAGTTAGATGTGACAAGTGATTTTGAGAAATGTTTGCTATGGGTTTTATATGAGTTGAAACGATTATAGAGTTTTTTAGTAGATCATTACGATGAGAAATAGTCTCTATATATATTCACAAATAGGTGGATAAAATGTTTATATAAGCAATCCATTATGTTTCACCGCTATGATGTTTCTTTCATAACGGGTCGATATGAGGTATACGCATTAAGTTTTACCGCTATAATGGTATTGTATAACGGGTCGGTATAGGTGATTTTGTAAAATGGGTCGATATGGTTGATTTTGTGTCTATGGTTTTAAGATTGTCATTTGTGATCCTTCGAAAACTACTATAAACATTGTCTAAGAAGTACTTCAAGGTCCATGATAAATATTCAAGAGTTATAACATGTTTTATACCATTTCTGAAGTTTTTTCATACTATAAGAACTTCCTTTTACTTACAGTTGCTTTACTTAAGTATTCAGAAAATGGGCATTAGCTACTCAAATGATTATAGTTCACAACATACATTTATGTGTTAAAACTATCAAAGGTGAAAAAGACATCCACGTTTATTATTTTGATATTGTAAACCGGATTGTTATGGTATCATTTAAATTTTAGTTAATACTACTTTCAATAATAATATAACTTATTTATGTTTATTGATGTTTGTACGTTTGTTCACAAATATATCCTTAATAAACAAGAGCCACGGTCAATCGTTTCTAACCTTTGTTTGTACACGTCCCGTCTTCACACATGGACAAACTATACATGTTGATGTTTAAACAATCAGAAGTTAAAAAGATGTTTGAATGTTGTCGTTTGTGATGAGGCTTGTGTTGTATACAAGGAAGTACTTGAAAGTTTATGATCAAGGTTCAAGAGATATGTACAACATATATTTATGACATGTTTTATATCATATTTAAATTCTAATATATTATAAATTATGACGTGTTCATGGAACGACCATGTCAAACTAACTTAATCATCGCTCACCGTCGTCATTTGGTATTCAATACCATCAAATTTGGAGATATAATGCATAACGTTTATTATTCCAATGAAAAATGTATACATGTGTTGTTTGTCTTATTTTAATCACACGTAACTTCTTACAAAAACATTTCTTTAAAAAATCTTGTGATTCCACGGATCTTTAAGCTAGTCGACTATAATTTTGAGATGAATGGAATGTTTATTTAATGGTGTTTTTTCACCCTGGTATCCATTTAATGCTCTTTAATTCTTCCCTGTTATGATTGGGTGTGGCATTAGCAGGTTTGCCAACATAAGCTTGATTTACGTATGTTTATGTAATGTATCGTATTCATTTAGTTTGTGTACCATTTAATTAAGTTTTAAGAATAGAATATCAATTATTCTCTTTGTACCAAAATTTATTTTAGCTTACTATTTTTCAACATACTAAATTTATAGTCCACTTTTAAACATAGATAAATAATGCAGATTAAGTTTACTATATCACCATCACGTGAAGTTATTATTAGAAATAATAAAAACGTTGTAAATTAATTGGTTAATGATAAAATTGTCATTGTGTAAAAGGTAAGAGAGAGAAAATTGATATATAGACGTTTTTATTAAATTGTGTGTTTTTATCGATGAACTATAATTATAAAGGGGAGTTATAATGGATACATTGTATCGTTTGAATACAAAAGAATCAATCCTCACCATCCATCAACAAAACATCAATGGCCCAAATCAATCTTTTTTTAACAAAATATCAATGGCCCAAACTATCAATGGGTCATTTTTATCATTTCACACCTCCCACTCCAAATCTAAAAAGACATACACATTATCTTTTATTTCTTCTCTCTAACACACAAACAAACACATATTCGATCCATCCCTGATCTTAAAACACGAATTAATCCATCTCCGGTCTGTTATCTCATCATCTCTTTTGTAATTGAATCATCCCCTTCTACAAATCACTAAGATTAGGTAATATCATGAACATCTATATATTTTTAGCTTATTTGATGCAAATAAGCTTATTTTTATAGCTTATTTGACGTGAATTTATATACGAGTTTAATTTTGATGTGAATAAGATGATAGCTTTTTTAGCATATCAGTTTATTCTTTTCAGCTTATTTGATGTGATTATGAATGTGTTGGCTTATTTGACATGTTATAATTAAGCTTAGTTAATGTGTTATAATTAAGCTTAATGTGAATAAGCTTGTTAGGAGAGTTATATGAATAAGCATATGAATTAGAATAAAGTTATGTGAATAAGCTTATAAATAGAGTTTGTTGAAGCTGTAAGATAAGCATAAGGTGAGTTATGTGAATATGTTTATTAGGAGAGTTGTGCTAAACCTATAGGCTAATTTGAACATATGTATCATATATGATACCTTCATATATCATATATGATAAATATACAATATATAATATATAGATGTGTCATATATGATAATGTGCTTGAAAAAAATACAATCAAGTCTAAAATCTCCTTGTGGGTAATTAAAAGTTAGTTGTGCGTATATTATCATATATGATAAGTTGGTTGCAATTCAAATTCTATAATATATCATATATGATCATCTACTTGAAACTAAAACCAAATTTTTTTATTTGTTTAGTGAAAGTTGTTTTCAATGCATTTTGAATAACTCAATCATCTTAAGGCGAACAAGTAGAACAACAGATTCCTGACTCAAATAACAAGATCATGTGTATGAAAATGATAAAGACGAGTGCATTGCAACAAAAATGTTGATGACTGCGATCAACATACATTGTTTTAAACATTTGAATAGTTTATCTCTTAGTAATTTGTGTATGGTGATGTATTGGTTTAACTTTTATTGCTACTCAATCATTATCATTTTTGTTGAATATGAAAATAGCAAAACATCGGTAGATATAAGTTTTGAATAATATGGTTATTTTGTTAAAATTATTATCATATTCCTAAAGCATGGTTTTTACTTTTTTTTGTATCATATATGATAATACATGTTACTCTTAAATTCTGCCTTATATGATACTGCATTATCATATATGATAAGTTTGACACACTAAACAAAAGGTTTGATGAATTCATGATTAAAACAAAAATTCTGATGGATTCATGATTAAACATTTGTTCAGAAAATAAACAAGAGTATTTTTTATGAGTATCATATATGATAATGCGTTATCATATATGATACTCATAAAAATGTTTGGGAGATAAAACAAATGGTCTGCTAAGTTCAGGATTAAAACATAAAACCTTCTGAATCAATGATTAAACACTTGTTCAAAAAATAAAAAAGAATACTTTTTAACAACATACAATTAATGATTAAGCACTTGTTCAAATAGAATGTAACCAGTCATGATTAAAACCCTTACTCATAATAAAAACAGATACAAAAGCAAAAGATCCTACGGAATTCATAAGTAAAACCAAAACGCTCTTATTATTGGAACTACTATTCTTCTTTTCCAATCAGTTCTTCTTCATTTTCAGCAAAATCTACTTTTCTCTTGTAAAACATCCTCCTTGGCCTCGACGACGACTTCATCTTATCAAATGTGTTCATATAGTCTGCATTTATAAAATAGAGGAAAGAAGATATTAGCCATCATTTGATCAGCAACTGAATTATACAGCAGATAATATAAAAATCCACATTAGGTCAAAAAGTGTAAAAAGTCATGTGCGATATCCAAGTTTGGTTTATTCTTGTAGCTTGTCAGAAATATCATATATGATACCTCATATATCATACATGATATACCTATCATATACCACATATCATATAACTCTCATGTATGATAAATAGGGTATCATATATGAAACATAAAACTTAATCCCCCTTACATCAACAATATAATTAAAATACCTAATAATACACCTTATTCACACTATCATAAGCTTATTCATAACTCACATATATATAACCTGATAATAAGCCACAAGCATATTTTATTATGATATTGAGCTTTGTCAAACATATTTCATTCTCAACTCTAAGCCACATGTCACTTATCATAGCCATCCATAGTCACTTTTGAGTTTTATGGCCATTCAATATACAATATTATATATACATTATTATACATGATAAAAGGCATATTTGAAAAGCTTAAAGATAATTTGTGTAAATTAGTCATAAAGTACGGTTTTTACTTATTGTTTATGAGAAACATCATATATGATACCTCATGTATCATATATGATATGCCTATCATATATCTATATATCATATATCATATATATATATATATATATATATATCATATATGATTAATGAGATATCATATATGATACATCCAACAAAATTCAACTTACATCAGCTACATAAACGTTCGTAATAATACAGCTTCTTAACATGAACCTAAGTGATGTAGCAATTTTAGTATTATACTTACCTTTAGGAAAAAGCAAGTAAAAACAATCGTCGAAGTATAAGATTAAACGTTTAGGAAAACGTAAAATTTGACAAGTGAGTTCGTTCCTCAAAGGAGGGTTTATTGTTTGTGCCAAGATTATAAATATTATTTGGATTAGTATCATGTTTCGCGTTGAAAAGAGAGAAAAACAAAAGATGTTTTCCGTTAACATTACACTACGACGATAAAACGTAAAAACGTAAAACGTGACGTAAAAATATAATTTAATAAAAAAATTAATCAATTTTGCAAATAAATCCTATTTAATATAACTAAGGTGAAAAAATAATTAAAACTTCTTGAAAATTTTTGAATAATTATTTATTTAATTTTAAATGATAATTAAAGCCCTAAAATTAAAAATAATCAAGAAAAAGCGCTAACAAAAATTTTATTATTTGTAAACCTTCGTTATATTTATCTAAGTCTAAAAAGTATTTTTCAAAAAATTAAAATTAAAGTTTACTATTTTTAAACTAATAAATAAAAACATAAATTTAAAAATGATTTAAAAATAATCTAGAAATTGGAAAAATCTAAAACCAACTTAGAAAAGTCTTAAAAGTTATATACTTCCTATGAAAAATAGTAGATACCAAAAAACTTAATTAAATAAGCCAAAAAGATGGGATAAATAAAAAGTAGGTGTAACACCCCATTTTGATAATGGAATGTCACGCGTAATTATGGCGTGTCATCAAAGCATACAAGGAAAAATGTCTAAACATTACATGACCATAAAAGGAAAATACCGGAATCAAACATCGGTAGTCCAAAAGTAAAGCTCATCACACACAAACATAAGTACTAAAAAGGAAAGGACTAAACAATGTCCATAGCAAGAGTATCAAAGTAAAGAGAATGTATAAAGTAAAGAAAGGCTAGAAAGCTTCCAGTCCATATGCACGTACGCTTAAAGTTTACGAGCGTCCCTGAGTACCTGCCATTTTGGGAACATAGAAAAGGAAAACGGCTGAGCAATACGCTCAGTGCACGGATGTACAATAAAGCATGAATAGGATAAGCATATAACATATAACAGCGGAAGAAACTAAGTCCCGAGTAACCTGGTTAAGTCTTGGTAAAACTGGTTTTATAGTTTGAAAAGCCTTATGTTTATCTTATAAAAACTTTTTAACATGTTCTACCATTAGCCAATATAGGTCATAAAAATCCACCGTGCATGAATACTTGGAGGGGTGACCTCATCATGTAAATTAGAGGGGCTGCCTCTAATTTAATATACTGGTTTGGGTAGGAGGGATCAGCTCCTTGTGAAGGATGCAAGGCACACACCACATTCACACTGAGTAATCTGCTTGAAACATGTAACTAGGATGCACCCATACGCCCCACATGATAAATATAATAGTATGGCCAAAAGCTGAAGGGACGCCACGAGCAATCACTCCGCCGTGGTGAAGTCATAACATCAGTGCCTCTAATGTTATGGTTATGATACCTCCATAACTAGGTGAAACTGGTCATGCATGTATATGGCTATAGGTATTCTAAATTAAACATAAGCAAGTGAAACATATAACTTATACTACGGGAAAACATTTGGCTGCATACGGGGAATCCTAATAAGGAAAGAATGTCCATACTGAAAGGACGGGAATCCGTACCTTATGTCCAGTGAATGAAGAAGATGAACTGAGGAGAATCCTACTTCGGTATCACTAATGCTACATAAATACATACATGAATAAGTATCTGACTACTAAATACGTAACTGGTTTTATGTCATGTCTTAGCTTATTTTATATGTTCATATCATGTTTTACTGTTTAAAGCCTTAAACTGTGTTTATCTTATATTCTGTCTATTCTGATTAAGTATTTCTGGTATTTCATGTATTATTATACTTACTGTGTAATAATAAGTAACTTTCCAAAAATAGCAGGTTTTCTAAAATAGAAAGTTTCCAAAAATAGAAAGTTTCCAAAAATAGAAAGTTACCAAAAATAGAAAGTTTCCAAAAACAAAAAGTTTCTAAAAATAGAAAGTTTCCCAAAATAGAAAGTTTCTAAAAATAGAATTACTGCTTAAAATAGATAAGTTTCTAAAAATAGAAAGTTTCCATAAATAGATCAGCTGCCTTAATTAAATAAGTTTCCATAAATAGATTAGCTGCATGAATTAAATAAGTTTCTAAAAATAGAAAGTTTCCATAAATAGATTAGCTGCCTTAATTAAATAAGTTTCTAAAAATAGAAAGTTTCCATAATTAGATATAAGATGGTTAAATAAGCTAAGTATATAAGCCTAAGTGTTTTTCTTGATTATTTTCTAAGTCATAATGATATAATGTATAGTTTATTAAGTATTTCATGTAATTTAAATAAACTATAGGTTAAAAGTATTTAATTAAAATATATCATGTTTTTAATTAAATAAAGTTAAATACTTAGGTTAAAACATGTATTATTATTTATTAATAATATAACCTAAGTCATGTTAATTAATTAATTATACCTATGGTTTTTAAATAATTAATTAATTGTAAGTCTAGAAAATATAAAATACTTAGGTTAATAATTTCATGATCTAATAATTAAATATAACCTAAGTCATGTTTTATTAAATTAATCATGTCATATTTATTAATTTAATCTAAACATATGATTATAGAAAAATAATCTTAACATAAACCGTGAACCGGATCTTGACTAGAAACCATGAACCGGACATGAAATCGACTTTATACCCCGAACCACTTCGGGGTTCCCCTTGTTTTGCTGCTGCCGTGGGACCCACACCACCCAACCGGGACCATATGGTCTCGGTGGTGGTTTAGTAGCCAAACCGAGACCCCCTTGGGGTTCGGTTTAGGCGCCGGCCAAACAAACACCCCTAAAAACATCCCTTTTTGATTTACCCAATAACCATTTACATGTTTGATCTAGGTTTTTAATTAGGTTTTTAAAAACATCATGTTCTTAGTTATTTATTAGATCAAATCAAAAAGAAAAGGATTAAAAGAATATACCGAATGCGTGGATCTAACGAGGATGAACAAACACGAACACTTGCACCAAAAACCAAGATCAAAAATCAAACAAACACCCCCTTGGTGTGTTTATATGCGGCGACCAAAAAAGAAAAGAGGAGAAGGAGAAAACTTTTTAGGTTTTTGTTTAATTTCCTGTAAAGTGAAAAATGACTAGCAAAATTTACCTTAACCCCTTCTTAGTAAGTTTTGAGATGGGCTTGGCCCATCTCCTTAATATTGCCGCGGGTAGGGGGCCCCACATGGGGTACCCGTACCATTTTCCGTGTCTCGATATTTAATTGTTCGTTCGTGTTTATTTGTGTTCCTGTTTAATGTGTTCTCGTTAAATATTTACCGTGACCTAATATATTTATTTACGCTCATAATAAATATATATATATACGTAATTAATATTAGTTCGTGATTTAATTACGTTCATGATTTCATGATCGCATGTTCGTGATTAATTATTGTCAAATAATTATTGCGTGTTCGTGCGTAGTAAATACTTATCGTGTTCTAACACGTACGTAATACGTAAAATCCTAACACGTAATCGTAATCATGCTATAATAGGAAAGTTTTAATCTAGTACCTACGATCTTAAGGGTACTATTCATGGTAAAAGCATGCGGGTTTTACAACTCTTCCCTCCTAAAAAGAATAATTCGTCCCCGAATTATAGATAAAGTAAACTGAAAAAGAAGAACATACCCGAATTCAAAATATGAAATGAGGGTAAGAAGCCCGGATAGACTCCTCTGTTTCCCAAGTGGCTTCCCGCTCGGTATGATCCCTCCATAGGATTTTGACGAATGGAATCGTCTTCCTTCTCATGACTCGTTCTTGTCTGTCAAGAACTCGTTCGGGTTCTTCTATAAAAGTGAGATCTTCACGTATCTGTTCCATTGGATACTAAACCATGTGAAGGGGATGATACTGGTACCCTCTGAGTAAGGATACATGAAACACATTATGCACATGCGAAAGCTGCGGAGGTAACGCCAACCGGTAAGATACTTCACCGACTCGTTCGATGATATCAAACGGTCCAATGAAACGAGGACTGAGCTTCCCTTTAATCCCGAAGCGTCTAACACCACGTGCCGGCGAAACCTTAAGGAAGACGTGATATCCTACGTTAAAATGTATGTCCCTACGATGCTTATCGGCGTAACTCTTCTGACGTGACCGTGCTTCCTGAAGTTTCTGCTTAGCTACTGCGATCTTCTCATTGGTCATCTCTATAATTTCTGGTCCTTCAAGTGTTCGCTCGCCAACCTGATCCCAACAGATTGGGGCGCGACACTTCCTGCCATACAACATCTCGAAAGGAGCACACTTGATACTTGCGTGCCAACTGTTGTTGTATGCAACCTCCACCAAATAGATGTAATCGTCCCAATCACCTGTCTATTCCAACGCACATGACCTCAACATGTCTTCCAATGTCTGAATGGTTCGCTCCTACTGTCCGTCCGTTTGAGGATGAAAAGCCGTGCTAAGCTTAAGTTGTGTACCCCAAGCTTTCTGCAGACTCTTCCAAAATCGCGAAGTGAAACGAGGATCTCTGTCTGAGACGATGCTGGATGGAGCACCGTGGAGTCTCATGATCTCTCTTCTATACGTATCGGCGAGTTTACTTACCGGATCTTCCTTGCGGATCGGTAAGAAATGAGCTGATTTGGTAAGTCGATCAACGATAACCCAAATCACATCGTGCTTCCTCTTGGTGGGCGGAAGACCGGTAACAAAATCCATGGTGATTTTGTCCCACTTCCACTCTGGAATATCTAACGGTTGAAGGAGACCGCCAAATCGCTGATGCTCGATCTTAACCTGCTGGCAGGTAAGACATTTGGAGACGTAAGTGGCCACATCCTGTTTCATACCACTCCACCAAAAGTACTGCTTGATGTCATGGTACATCTTAGTCGAACCAGGATGTTTAGAGAATGGGGAGCTATGAGCTTCAGCTAACAAGGCTTCCCAGAGTTCTTGGTCATCAGGAACACAAAGTCTCGTGTCCTGCCATACGATACCATCTGCATCTACTCTGAATTCCGTCTGTTTCTCCAAATTCTGTACTATCGCCCAGATTTCTCCATCATCTTTCTGAGCTTCCTTGATCTTAGAGAGTAACTCGGGTTCTACTCTAAGATTAGCCCAGTAACCGTGCTGTCCATGTACCATGATCTCGATGTCTAGTCGCTCTATGTCTCTTATGATTTCCTCCTCAATTTTAATGCCATTGATCATTCCGGACTTCCTGCTAAGAGCATCTGCTACTACATTTGCCTTTCCGGGATGATACTGTAGATTAATGTCATCATCCTTCAACAGTTCTAACCATCTCCTCTGCCTCATGTTCAATTCACGTTGAGTGAAGATGTACTTCAAGCTCTTGTGGTCCGTGAAAATGTCACATGATTCTCCATACAAGTATTGCCTCCATATCTTCAATGCAAACACGACTGCAACAAGTTCCAATCATACGCAGGGTAATTTTCTTCATAAGGCTTAAGCTGCCATAAAGTGTACGCGATCACTTTCCCATGTTGCATGAGAACACAGCCAAGTCCCTTCCCCGATGCATCACTGTAGATTTGAAATCCACCCGTACCAGATGGGACAGTAAGAATAGGTACATATACTAGCTTCTGCTTCAGGTCTTCAAAGCTCTTCTCTCGTTCTTCAGTCCAAACGAATTTCTCCCCTTTCCGCATCAGTTTGGTCAATGGTAGTGCTAAGCGGGAAAAGTTCTCCACGAACCTACGGTAATAGCCAGCTAAGCCTAAGAAAATGCGGACTTCCGTTGCTGATGTCGGCCTCGACCACTTAGTAATGGCCTCAACCTTCGTTGGATCCATAGTAATTCCTTCTGCTGATACAATGTGACCTAAGAATGCCACCTTGTCTAACCAGAACTCACACTTGGAGAATTTAGCATACAACTGCTTCTGGCGAAGAATCTGTAGTACTGTACGAATATGGTCTTCGTGTTCCTCCTTGGACTTTGAGAAAATCAGGATGTCATCGATGAAGACAATGACGAACTTTTCCAGAAATTCATGGAAGATTCTGTTCATCAAGTCCATGAACACTGCTGGAGCATTTGTCGGGCCAAATGGCATAACTACAAACTCGTAGTGGCCATAGCGGGTACGAAAAGCAGTCTTGGCGATATCCAGCTCCTTAACCCGTAGCTGATGGTAACCTGACCTAAGATCAATCTTGGAGAAGTGTTTGGCCCCTTGGAGTTGGTCAAACAGATCGTCTATACGTGGCAGTGGATACCTATTCCGGATAGTAATCTTGTTGAGCTCGTGATAGTCTATGCAAAGACGCATACTGCCGTCCTTCTTCTTAACAAATAAGACCGGTGCGCCCCATGGAGATGCGCTCGGTCTAATGAAACCTCGTTCTAGAAGTTCTTGCAGTTGATCCTTAATCTCCTTCAGCTCTATGGGAGCCATGCGATAAGGAGCGTTGGAGATTGGTTTAGCTCTTGGAATAAGCTCGATACTGAATTCCACTTCTCGTGCAGGTGGTATGCCCGGAAGTTCTGCTGGAAAGACATCTTGGAATTCCGACACTATAGGTTGATCCTGAATTGATGGAGATTCAGCATCCATGTCGTGAACCGTAGCTAGATAACCCTCGCAGCGATGTGACAGTAGTGCACGTGCTTGCAGGGTAGATATGATTTGTACAGACCGTCCGGGTATGAACCCGTTATGAATGTACTCTGGTGCATTAACATCACCGAAGATAACTCGATATGAATGGCAGTCTATGGTAGGATGATGCTTGGATAGCCAATCCATGCCCAAAATCATGTCGAAGTCATTCATGTCCAGCGGAAGTGCGTCAACATGTCGAACCTTATCGTCGAATTCTAGGGTGTTGGAAATACGTTTACGTATATAGAAAGTCTCGGTCACTCCAACAATGTAGTTATAGGCTCGTAGTAGTGTTTAGTATTATTTATTAAATAGCCCGACCAATGAGCATGTTCATGGGCCGGAGGCCCAAGTCCATTAAGGACTTGGGTATTTAAACCTCTTTCCACCATGGAAAGAGGTGTTGGTTGTTTCATTTCTCATTTTCAATATAACAAGTTTCTTTCATTTCTCTCTCTAAGTTTCTCTCTCTAGAAAACATCAACCCTCTTGATTCATAAAGATTATCATTGTTCTACAATTGGTATCAAGAGCATGGGATGAAATATAGGTTTGTTTTAGTGTTGCGTATGTTTTTATAAGCATTTCGTAGCTTTTTGAGTTTTTCTTGCCGAATCATCAAAATTTTTTTGTGTTTGATCGTGATTTCAAGAAGTATAACGTATTTAATCGTGTTGTAGTGTGTTTGGTATCTTGGTTTTGGTTAAAACACAATCTTTCTTGGATCAAAAGTTCAAAAATTTCTTGATTTCTTCATTCCGAATTTCAAGCTACCATCACCATCGGAAAGTACAAGTGAAAAGGGTTTCGATCGCAATAACCATCACCATCGGAAAGTGACTGGTTCTACTTTGCGATACTTGGATTTCGATACTTATTTCGATCTGGACATTCCGATCGATCTTTGCGATCTGGGATTCCGACGGTTATAAGGAATTTTAAGTCGTTACTCTGCCTAAATTGTGTCAGCCATATTCCGATCTGAATATTCCGACAACTCTTTGCGATCTGAGCATTCCGACAGAACCTTGCGATCTGAGCATTCCGACAGAACTTTGCGATCTAGGCATTCCAATACCAGCAACATTCCGACAGGGTTACATTACGATCTAAGCATTCCGATAGTAAGACATTCCGATCTGGACATTCCGATCTGGACATTCCGATCTGGGTATTCCGACAGAAAGCAACATTCCGATAGAACTTGTTTTTGGATACTTAGTGGATTTCTTCTATTTGGCATTAAAATTGGCAATTTGGTAAATTTGAAAAGCAAACACAACAACAAGATAACAACATCTTTTACTTAACAACACAAAAACTCATAACCTTATTTCATTGTTCGATCATCTTTGATAATCTTTTTTCAAGGGATCACAAAATGAATTCACATTCATATATACCAACTATGACTTCGCTTACCGATATCTCGATCATTTCGGGAACCGATACTCGCTCACCTTTGCTCATCAAAGATTTATTTGAAGCATGGCAAGGTCGCATGAGAACGTACATCATGGGCAAAACCAGTGGCCGACTTATGCTTCAATCAATTGATAAAGGACCATTAGATTGGGGAGAGGTTACCGTCAACAATGTGACAAGGGCAAGGGAGTATCATGAGTTAATCGATGCCAACAAAATCATTGCAGATGCCGATGAAATGGCTGTTCAGACAATTCTTCAAGCCCTTCCACCCGATATCTTTAGACTGGTAAGTGAACATAAAGTGGCAAAGGATCTTTGGGATCGACTTGCGGTTTTGTTACAAGGGACATCTCTCACTAAGCAAGAATGAGAGTGTCAAGTGTATGATTTGTTTGATAGGTTTACATACCTTCCGGGGGAGACTCTTCATGATTTCTACTGGCGTTTTACCACGTTGATGAATGACATGAATGTGTATAATCTAAGAATTGAACAGCTTCAATTAAACACCAAGTTTTTGAACACATTACCCCCAGAATGGAGTCAATATGTCACGGATGTTAAGATGATTCACGATTTGCACAAGTCCAATTTAGATCAACTCTATGCTTTCTTACAACAACACGAGAAGCATGTGATCCAAAACGACTATCTCAGGGATCTTATCATGAACCAATAGCATTATTGGCAAACCATCCTACATTGTCATACCACAACTCTCAGCTTGATTTAGGACACCAATCTTCATATCAACCTGTGTATCAAACACCAAGCTTCCCACAGTACTCGATTCTGCCACAGCCGCCTACATCTTATCACCAACCAGCAACATCATCATCACAAGGAGATTCACATCCATTACCTTATGCTTCACACCAGTATTCACCGTATCAACCTCCAATAAACCTTGCTTGTACCTATCCACAACTTGAGGCTCCTCAACCTCATTACTCACAACAAGTCAGTGCTCCATCCAATCAGATTGTAGCTCAAGCAGCACCAGCATTCTACTGTGAAGATGACATCCCTGTCCCCGAGTTTAGACAAGGAGATAGCCCTACTGATATCCTTGCTCAAATGTCTGCTTATCTAAGTCAAACATTGAACAAACGAGGTTACAGAGGTCCAGCAACAACTAACAATCAGTTAAGGAACTCTTCTAACTCTCGACAACAGGCAACAATTTAGGACGGAAGAGTCATGGTGCAACCACTTCAAGGGAGATCTAATTCGTCTACTGCTGGTGCACGTTCATCCAATACTACTGCTACAAGAGGAAATAGCACTGGTAAAATGAAGGTGGTTATTTGCTACAACTGCAAAGGGGAAGGGCACATGGCCCGAGAGTGCAAGCAACCTAAGAGGAAAAGGGACGGCCCATGGTTTCAGGAGAAGATCTACCTGGTGAATGCTCAAGCCCAAGGTCGTGAGCTTGATGAAGAAGAGTTGGCATTCCTTGCAGATCCGGGAGTAGCGGAAACTGACGGTCTCACAACAATCATCACCAACAATGCTGCATATCAATGTGATGATTTGGATGCATACGACTCTGATTGTGATGATCTTAATACCGCCAAAGCAGCTCTCATGGCAAATCTTTCACTTTACGGAACTGATACAATTTCTGAGGTACCACATACTGCTACAGATATTGGTATTGTACCTTATCAAGTTGAGCAAATGTCTGCGTATTCGGAACAGCCTCCGGTGGTTAGTAACTCAATCGACGAGACAAACAATGATAGCAATATCAATGAAAGTCCTCAGAATTTGAGTGAACCACAACCGAGAGCTATTACGACTACCAATCCGTCTGATCAACCTGATTTGGTTATGGTCCCGACATCTTTGCTTAGCCAAATGAATAACGCGGTCCTTGAAACCCTTAATGCTAATCAGACTTTATCTGCCGAGCTTGCTTTGCATAAGGACAAGGTTAAAACCTTGGAAATGACTCCTGTGTCCAATACCTTAACCAATCCTGAATTTGATAGGTTTAGGAAAGTTCAAATGGACAATCTGCTAGAAATTGAGAGTTTAAGAGCAAATCTTTCGAATGAACTTAAAGAAATAGAGTCAGTCGTTAATAATTTTCAACAGCTTCAAACGGATTTCGAAATTCTTGAGTCCAAACGGATTGAAATGGAAATTAAGACGTCTGAAAGAATAAAAGAAACAGAAATTAAGCTTTTAAAACAATACGCTGCTTCACATCTAGTACACTTGTTTCATGCATCATTTAAAGAGTTCAATTTGTCGCGTCTAATAAACCTACCACCTAACCCGGGGTATGCAAAGCAAGCGCTTCACCACAACCCACGACTTTATGATGCAACCAAGTTAGGATTGGTATTAGATCCGATTGTGTTCTTGAATGATTCTGAGAGTATGACACCATATGAAGAGAAGCGGTTAAAATTACTTCCCACATATCCTGAATATGATTATGCTCAAATGAATGCAAAAAATGCTACAATAGATCTTAGAACTCGATTTAATATGCAAAAGAGAACTATCCAAACATCCACTTTCATGCCTACTAGAGAACGTCTTAGTATAATTCCTACACTCGTTAACTCGGACCAACCGAAGGAAATTCCTAAGAATCTTCCACCGGTTAGTACGGTAAAGCTCATCTTGGAAGAGATTGGGCGATACCTTACCGAGTTTGACAAGGTTATCCTGGAATGTACGACTTCAACGGCTCTAACCGCTGGAGAATGGGCGTTCGAACACATGAAAACGGTGTTTGAGAAAGAGATCGTTCCGTTTGTGGACCATATTAAACAAGGAGTCTATGATCTAGCGTGTAATCTAAGTTTTGAAATTGGTGAAGTTCAAAAAGTTTTCTATGAAATGGATGATGCTTATGAACAACATTTAATTGAAAAAGAAAAGATTTTATCCGAATATGACCGATTTTTAGAACATATGGTGTCTCTCGAAGTGATGCAAGTTGTTACTGTTAAATATACTCATGACATTTCATCCACTGTGAATATTTGTGATGATGTGCATGAATCTGTGAATACTGTTGAACATATGAATTCTGTAGATAATCATTCTTGTCATGAATCCAACGCTGAATTTTTAAAGCTTCAAGATTCGGATAACACACACTCAAAAAGTTTTAATGAGCTTCAACAACATTCTATATCTCTTGAAATTGAAAATCAATCTCAAAAGGAAAATCTTTCAAAACTAAATGATTGTGGAAACTCCGTTGAGACAAGTGACAAGATGATTCAGATGGTTCAGGATTTAGAAGAAGAGATGATGAGAATTAAGAGAGAATTACTAGAAACAAAAACGGAACTAGAGGCTGTAGAGACTAAGAATCATGTCCTAGAAAATAGAATTAATTCTATACTAGGAGAGAGTGAACAAGTAAGGCAGGGAGACTCACAAAATTCTGGTTCAATAGAAGAACGCCTCGCGTTTAATGCGACAGAACAAAAGTCTTTAATTGACAAACTGAACAAGAAATGTGAGGAAACCTCTGACCTAAAAATTCAGCTCATAGACAAAAACATGGTTTTAGTAGAATTAAAGGAAACACTTCAACTCAAAGGACGAGAATGTGTTGATAATCCAGCTACTGTCTCTGCCTCGACCTCTAGTGCTCCCAAAACCAACCCACGTGTGCTATATCGGGATCCAAAATTTAAGAAAAGTCCCACTAAGTTTGCCACATATATGAAAAATGCCTTAGAACATGCTGATCTAGCTAGAGAGATTGTTGATGAAATGCGTGAACGTGATCCCACAAGTCATAGTGTATATGAGCTTTTATTATATGTGGATCGCGTTCAGGATTGTTTAGCAAACTTAGAGTACATCGGGCAACCGATATCTGTACCATCTAAACAACAAACCACCATTTCCATTACTCCATTCAATAAGACCCCAGGAGCTAAGCCTGTTTTAAACACACCCATCAAGGCTAAGTCAAAATCTGTAACTAATGTTCCATTGGCTTCTACAGGAGTAACTATGTCCACTAAGGCTAAAGGATCTCAAGACAAGAAAGATAGGATCAAGCCTTCCACTAATAGGACTGAGAAGAAGAAAGTATAAGTGCACCCTAGGAATGTTATTTCAGTTTTAAATAAAAAGAATCATGTAGCTAAGACAAAAGGTTCTCTTTATGAGTGGAAACCTAAGCAAAATGTGAATTCTAATGCGAAATGTTAGAATTGTAATGAATGCATGTTTTCTCAGCGTCATGATTTATGCCTTGTTGATCACGTGAATGAAATGTATGCTATTAAGAACAATCTTGAATGGATTCCAACGGGGAAGAAATTCACCCAAGTTGGTTGGCAATGGAAACCCACTGGTAGGACCTTCACTGCTAATGGAACTACGTGCCCTTTAACTAGGATCACATCCACGGAAGTTAGGTCTAAGCGTCCTTTAAATAGGAACACTAGCACTAATAAATGGATAAAGCGCCCTTTAACTAGGTCTTCCCCCACTATTGTGCCTACCAGTGGTAATGTCCCTAGTCAAAAAGTACCTCAGAATACTAGACAACTAGAATCTAAGCCAACCACTAGTAAGAAAATCTGGAAGCCTAAAGTTTCGTCTGATAGCAAATCTAAGATAATTACATCTGTACCTGCTAACTCAGAGGAACAATTAGAATCCGATACATCGTCCGTGTTTGGTAATATTTTCAGGTTGTCCAAATTATTCTTTGATATTTGGACTCAGGGTGCTCCAAACATATGACTGGAGACCGCTCGATGCTCAGAAATTTCGTCAGCAAGTTTCTAGGAACGGTTAAATTCGGCAACGACCATATTTCAAAGATTATGGGTTATGGTGAATACCAAATTGGGAATGTTACGATTTCAAGGGTTTATTATGTGGATGGACTTGGTCACAATCTATTTTCAGTGGGACAATTTTGCGATTCAAAACTTGAAGTCGCCTTTCGACAACATACTTGCTTTATTCGCGATCTTGCAGGAAATGATTTGTTAAAGGGTTCTCGAGGGGATAATCTCTATACATTGTCTATTCAAACATGATGGCCGCCTCTCCTGTTTGCCTGCTCTCCAAAGCATCTAAGACCAAGTCATGGTTGTGGCATCGATGGTTATCTCATCTTAACTTTGATGCTATTAACCATTTGGCTAAAAACGAACTTGTTCGTGGTCTTCCAAAACTTAAGTTCGACAAGGATCATTTATGTTCCGCGTGTTCTTTGGGGAAAAGCACCAAGAAATCTTACAAACCTAAAGCAGAAGACACCAACCAAGAACCACTGTATCTTTTGCACATGGATCTTTGCGGGCCAATGCGTACGGCTAGTGTGAGTGGTAGAAAATACATCCTCGTCATAGTGGATGATTTCTCAAGGTTTACATGGGTAAAATTTTTAGCATCCAAGGATCAAGCACCAGGGTATATCATTACTTTCTTAAAGATGATCCAAGTACGTCTTAATGCTACTGTTCGCCGCATTCGCACTGATAATGGAACTGAGTTCGATAATCAAACTCTACGAGACTATTACGAAAAGGTAGGTATTTCACATGAAACTTCTGTTTCCCGCACTCCACAACAAAACGGTGTCGTGGAAAGACGTAACCGTACACTTATGGAAGCTGCTCGAACTATGTTGATTTATGCGAATGCTCCTTTATTCCTATGGGCTGAAGCAGTGGCAACCGCATGTTATACCCAAAACTGCTCCATCATCCGTAAACGCCATGGTAAAACTCCATATGAGCTACTTCATGGACACAAACCCGATATTTCATTTCTTCATGTGTTTGGTTCACTTTGTTATCCAAATACAAATAGTGAGAATCTGGGAAAACTTCAACCGAAGGCTGATATTGGAATTTTCATTGGTTACTCGCCTGCAAAGAAAGCTTACCGGATTTATAACCGACGTCTTGGCAAGATAGTAGAAACTTTGGATGCCGATTTTGATGAGCTGACAATGATGGCTTCTGAGCAACACAACTCTGAATCCGCATTACACGATATGGGAACCGGTACAATCAGTTCCGGATTAACTCCCAACAATCCTACTTCTCCATCATTTATACTACCTACAAGGTCCGAGTGGGATAAGTTATTTCAACCTATGTTTGATGAATTCTTTGATCCACCAAGTAATGATTCTCCAGCACCTGTAGCAGTAGCTCCGATTCCCGAAGTTGTTGCTTAAGATAATGGAAATCTATCCGAGGCATCTACTGTTTCTCTTGATTCAGATGTCCCATCCCCCACCAATTCACAAATAACACCTGAATCTTCACCCCCACTCGTTCCTAATGATGTTGAAGAGGATCTCTATGATCACGATTTGGAATATGCTCACTTACAAGAGCTTCCCTTCTTTGGTTCACATATACCTGAAGACCCTACCGGTGCGTCTACCTCAGAGGAAGCCCCTGCAATCGTTCACTTCCGACCACCACGGATTGAAACTCACAACACAAAATAGACAAAGGATCACCCAATCCGCAATATTATTGGTGACATTGATCGACCAGTCTTAACACGCCACCAACTTCAAGAACATGCATTATATTGCTACTTTGATGCATTTCTTTCCGACACTGAACCTAAAAACTGGCAACAAGCCATGACTAAATCATCTTGGATTGAAGCCATGCAAGAGGAACTTAATGAATTTCAACGTCTTGAAGTGTGGGAATTAGTTCCTTTACCCAGCAACGTTGAAATCCTTACATTATTGTGGGTATATAAGGTTAAACTCGATGAGTTGGGTGGAGTGCTGAAGAACAAAGCTAGATTGGTTGCTAGAGGTTACAAACAAGCCTTGGGTATTGACTTTGAAGAATCCTTTGCTCCTGTTGCACGATTGGAGGCAATTAGACTATTCCTTGCTTATGCTGCTCATATGAATATGATCGTCTACCAAATGGATGTTAAGACGGCATTTCTCAATGGTGAATTAAGGGAAGATGTCTATGTAAGCCAGCCGAATGGATTCGTCAATTCAGAGTATCCTAATCACGTGTACAAGCTCAAGAAGGCTCTTTACGGGTTGAAACAAGCTCCACGCGCGTGGTACGATCTCTTATCGTCGTATCTCATCTCCAAAGGCTTCTCCAAAGGCAAAGTGGACCCAACATTATTCATTCTCAAAGAGGACAACGACATGATACTGGTACAAATTTATGTTGATGATATAATATTTGCTGCTACTAATCAACGTTTGTCTGACCATTTTGAGAAAATTATGTCCACACGCTTTAAGATGTCGATGATGGGAAAAATTTCATTTTTCTTAGGGTTGCAAATTTCTCAGAAACCCAGAGGCATCTTCATTAATCAATCCAAATTTGCTCTTGAATCATTAAAGAAATATCATTTTGAAAACTGTGACACCGTGGATACTCCAATGGTGGAGAGATCCAAGTTAGATGAAGATAAGGAAGGGATAGCTGTCGATCCTAAACTTTACCGTGGAATGATCGGCACCCTTCTCTATCTGACTGCTAGCAGGCCTGATTTGCAATTTGCTATATGCATGTGTGCCCGGTATCAGGCTCGGCCTACCGAAAAGCACTTACATGTTGTGAAAAGGATCTTTCGGTATCTTAAAGGAACACTTCATCGTGGTCTGTGGTATCCGAAGGATTCCTCTATTGCACTAATCTCATATGCAGATGCGGATTATGCCGGGTGTCAAGATACCAGACGTAGCACTTCTGGCAGTGTGCAACTTCTTTGAGATAGACTTGTTAGTTGGGCATCAAAAAGGCAGAAAAGCGCTGCGATATCAAGTACGGAGGCTGAATACATTGCTATGTCCGGTTGTTGTGCCCAAGTTCTTTGGATGAGATCACAATTGACTGACTACGGCCTTGGATTCAACAAAATCCCGATGTACTGTGATAACAAAAGTGCAATCGCTCTGTGCTGAAACTACGTTCAACATTCTCGAGCAAAGCACATTGACATCCGCTACCACTTCATCAAAGAGCAAGTGGAAAATGGAGTGATCGAATTGTACTTCGTCAACACTGAGTATCAGCTGGCAGATATTTTCACGAAGGCATTAGACGTATCGAATTTTTGATCGAAAAGCTAGGCATGAAATCTTTCTCACCAGCGACACTTAAAGAGTTGGCAGAAGAATCTGAAGAATAGTAGTGGTAATCTATTCTCGAGTATCCTTTGATCGTGATCTTGTATATTATCGTATATATTTAAACCACCAAAAGCAAAATACAAAAATATAAAACATATAAAACCCATAAAAAATATAAAATCAAGAAAATCCAAAAATATTTTTCATTTTCAAAACGGGCATGCCTTTTAGTACGGTAATATTTACGTCCTTAGAAATGTCGATTAATATTGACACGGCGCCATAAATAGAGTCCGTATAAAAGTTGTAAAGTTTTAAAACATGCCCATTATGGCTTGTAGTTATTTCTGACCGCAACCCGCTTTTCACATTACAGTCACGTATTTCTTATGAAAACGTTGGCTCACAACGGGAATTAATTTTCTCGGGCAAGGTTTACTTGAAAACCTTGTAAGGGACTAAGTTTACTTTATAACTTAGTCTAACACAAATTTGTGTACGTATCAGTGCACTTATTTTGTCAAAATAAGAGAAATCTTATTGCCACCAGAATCGTTCCAACCAATCCCTTAACCGAAAAATATCCTCATGAATATTTGTGTCCTTAAAACCATTGACTACAGCTCTTTAAATAGAAAACGGGTCTGATAACTAGATTTTCACCTAATTAAAAAGATTCGTTGATGTTTGTCTCTTCGAATTGAAAAACTTGTGTTTAATGTGCGACTCAGCTATCTTTTGGTGGAACAAAAATGTGTCGTTGTAGTGTTTAAAATAAAAGGAGCAGAACAATTAAAGTAAAAGTGCAATTTAAAATAAATCTAAATCTAATTTATAGTAAATAGTGCGAGTAATTAAAAGCGAGACGAGAATTAAAAGGCACTAAAATGAAAATAACGCAAACTTAAATCTAACTAAGGCAAACTTAAAACGCAACTAAAACTAAATCTTAAACTAGGGCAAATAAACTTAAAGTGCGATTAAGGAAAAAAAACGGGAAAAATAAAGCTTAAAATAAAAGGGCAGAAACTTAAAAACTAAATTTGAAGAAACTGAAAATAAGCTCTATCCGGAATAAACTCTATTCGGAATATATGGCAATTCGGAATAATACCTCTATCCGGAATATCTGTCCCTATTCGGAATAAAGTGCCTACTCGGAATATTCAGTCTATTCTGAATATATTCCTATTCGGAATAAGAAACCCTATTCGGAAAAATACCCCTATGCGGAATATTAAACCTATTCGGAATATCCTATTCGGAATAATTGGTCTGTGCGGAAAAACTTGCTATTCGGAATGTTCAGCCTTACACGGAATAATTCCCTATTCGGAAAATTGCTTCCTATTCGGAAAAATCCCCCTAATCGGAATGATATCCTATTCGGAAAATCTTCTCTATTCGGAATAGTAGATATTCCGAATAGCAATCTCTGCTAAACCCTTTATTCGGAATGTTTGGAGCCGTCTTCTGGGAAAGAACAGAAACAATATATCCGAAGAACAAGGGAAAGGTTACAAGCTCGGATCTAATCAAAACTAAGGCAAATCAACCACAAGATTAAATCAAACTAATAACAAAACAACTATTAAACATAAACAATCAATAAAAAACAATCAAACTCACAAAACTTAATCAAAATAATCAAAACCCACTTAATAAATCAACAAAAATTAAGAACATGAACATAAATAAATCAACACAAAGATTAAAGAAAGGTAGAGTGAGATTCACAAGATAAAGGTAAAGATTAACAAGAATTAAAAGAAAAACTTACTTGAAATTAAATGGTAATTAAGTGCAAGACAAGGTAATTAAATTTGACAAGTATTTAAATTGACAAGGTAATTAAAGGTGCAAGGTAATGAAATGGTGGAAGACTAATTGTCACACTTAGCCAACAAGAAATAAACTTATCTAGTCCTAATCTATATATAGGGGAGGATTAGGAAGCTTCCTCCCCTCTTTCCTTTTCTCTTAATTACAAGATTAGGTCATTCCTTCTTTAATCTTCATTAATTGCGTCATTAGTCCTTTTCTTCTAATCTTCTTTAAACTTGGACTATAATGACTTGTGGCTTGGGATTTCTTTTGAACTCGTCTTTAAATTCTTCAATAAAATAGACTTGAATTCTTCGGCTTTTGATAAACTTCCGTCTTTTGACTTTTTCTTCGATAAATCTTCAGAATTGGTCGTGGACTTCCGTTCTTTTTGCACTCTTGACTTCTTGACTTCGTCTTTCATCCTTTTCTTCAATCAAAGTCCGTAAATGCCCGTGAATGTCCGTGTTTTCTCCACTTTTCACCTTTTCATCCTAAATCACAACAAAAACACAAACCACGCATAATTCCAACATAAAAGACATAAAATACACGTTTTGGTCCGGTTATTATTGTAATTAAGTGGTAGAAAAGATGGGTGTTTACACACCTATCAAATCCCCTACACTTGACCATTGCAATGTCCTCATGCAATGCATTAGTTACAAAGCAAGATTACACTTTTCATCATAATCAATCCACGTTGGCCTTTATTAAAGAGATAGAAAATTAAAAACATACAAAATTAAGAAATCAAAAGCATACCTTGGGTTTTGAAAATGTTATGAATAATCATCATCCTCAAGTTTTCACTTTCTCCAAACCAAGCTTAAAAACGAGATCATTGTTATTATAAGTTAGTAAACTATCACGAACTCATGTGGGCCAATTACTCACTTAGACTCCCTTATTCCTAGGTGTATCTCTTATATTTTATTGTTGTCTTGAATGATCACGAGGATGCATTGTTTGACTTATTTCGATAGTTATTTAGTCTGAAAATAAAGTGAACGATTTTATCAATAGTTAGCTAAAGGACCAAATCTTTTAAAACTGCTTCTCGGGACCTCATAAAGTTCATATCTTGGCATAACTCGTTTCGCGATTTGAGACCTTTCTCGGACCGATATTTGGCAGCGACTTCATACTTCAAATCTTGAGAGACGTTCATGAAATAATGGTCTTCTCTTCATATAGGAATTTCTTCACTTGAAGTTTTGAGAGATTCATACTTGGACCCCGACTTCTTCATTTTTCTCCAATATTTATTTTGGATTTTGATATACAACGATCCGCCTCCTTTTATGACTTGGATCTATTTATCGTCATACCTTGTTAGGGTCTTTTCGGATATACTTCTCCATGACTTTTTGGGAGTATTTGCTTTTCGTCGTGTGTCTCGATCCTTCATATTGATTTTCGATAAATGATTCTTCACATCACTTTGGATCTTTAGCAACAAAATATAGCCCTCATGCCTTGTTAGGGCCTTTTCGGACTCGCCAATCTTCGCGTCCCGCTTCAATAAGTTATGCCTTGGCTATGAACTCTAATCCATACCGAGCAACTTTTAAACGATCTGGGCTAGAAGCTAAGTAACTTTTCAAATCGTACAACCTTATTTATTAGCAGATAAATTTATTAGCAAGCGATGGGAGAATAGGCTCATAATTAACTCACATAAGTTCACGAAAGAATACTGAACTTATAATTTGCTCTATCATCTCTCGTTCTCCACAGTTTAAAATCTCAAGTAATGAGACTCGTGGATACTTAGCCTATTAAATCAGAGTTTTGGGTTTTCGAGTCGCCTATAGGATCTTGCAAATTCTTAGACTTTTCAAGTTTAGAAATCGCATTTTAAAGTTCCCTTGATAAACGACTCTCTAGGATCAATTATAGGAACTTGCGAAAAGTTCTTGTTCTTAACCCGTGAGAGTTAAGACTTTCGCGTTTTATAGCTCCCTATATAAAAGCCTAGCAAAACTTGATTTAGACACGTTAAGGGTACTAGCTAGAGAAACTTAGATAAGTAAACTCGGGTTGAGTCAAAAGATTCACAACATTTAAAAATTAAAACCACTTATTTAAACATTTATTCGAATAAGGAAAGAAAATAACTATACAAAGGTAAAAACTAATAGGCCAAAATAGATCAAAAAATTTGAAAAATGTCGAAAAATTGATTTTCCGGTTATAATGAGGACAAATACAAGGAAAAGACCACTTAACTTTGATAGAAGTCCCCCCTACACTTAAGATAAACATTGTCCTCAATGTTTAAGCATATGGGAGTAAACTCCCCTACACTTAGGACATTGTGCACGTTGTTTAAATCTCGCGAAGGAAAAGACCACTAAAGAGATTCCTATTGAGAAGATATAAAATAGTGAATCGAAAAGAGTTTAGGATAGAACCGGAAAGAAGTAGAACACGGAATCACGGGTCATCAAGAATCATCAAGAGTAGATCGCTTGAAGCTCGAATCCCTGATTAATAAGTGAGGAGAGGAAAACAAACCAAAGGGTCCCCCCTACACTTATGGTAAAGAAAGCGAAAAGATAGATGCATGGGTTGCCTCCCAAGAAGCGCTTGATTTTTGTTAACCGAGTCGTGAGCCTGACTCGACCTTGATCATCAACGGAAGAAGCATGAAACATATCCACCAGGATCAAAGACATAGTTTTCATCCATCAATAAGCACGAGCTTAAGGCGAACAAGGCAAGCCAAAGAAGAAGTGGCAGGGTTCCCTTAAGCAGCGATGGAGCACGGTGGAAGCAAGTAGGAAGCGGTGCAAGCATGTCTTCAAAATTTCCAAAGATTTTTCCTTTTATTTCATCCGGTGGATACTGAGATGGCTTAAAGACTTCAATACCAGGGTCGGACACCTTTTCCTTTAAGGGAAAATAGCACTCAGGCTCAGCCGAGTGTGAAGAAGATCCGCAAAGAAGCACAACCTCGTCCTCAGAAGGGGGACAAAGAGGTGTCATATCATATGTGCAACGGACTTCGGTGTCGACCGGTTTCTTCTCCTTTGACAGAATGCTCTTCAAATCCAAAGTAGGATCAAGACGATAATCTTCAAAGTCATAAGGAGGAGCATCACTCTCATGAGGGAAGTAAGTGTTGAGAAATTCAGAGAAGTCTTCCTCAAATGAGTAATCGTCCAAAGTAGGATCGAGTGATGGCGGAGGATCTTCAGCATGTGAAGAATCGCTCGAGAGAGTATCAGCCTCATCGAAATCATCGAAAGTGGGCAGCTCGGGATACTCAGAAGTACAATCAAAATCATCCGAATCTGAGCTAGAATCATTATCATCATAAGCATCAAAGACCGGTGGAGAATCATAAATGAGAGAAGCGTCCAAAGTAGAGTGAGAATCATCCACATTATCTTCAAAGAGTGGATTATCAGTGGAAGACTCGAATAGAGGATTGTCATAGACGATAAAGTTATCGAGCACATTAATCATATTCACTGATTCTCGTCCTCCAAAGGATTTGCCTGTAAGCTTCCCCATTTTAAAAACTTTTGAATCATCCCCGACTCGTAAGATTAACTCACCTTCGGCCACATCTACTAAAGCTCGTCCGGTTCTCAAGAATGGCCGACCAAGTATTAAAGGAATACGAGGGTCCATTTCATAATCAACTACGACAAAATTGACCGAGAAAGTAAATGTGCCAACTTTGATGAACACGTCTTCGGCTATACCAACGGGGTAAGCGAGAGTGCGGTTTTCAAGTTCGAGAGTCATCTTTGTTGGAATGAGATCGGGTAATGATAGTGTTTTCCAAACACTCAGTGGCATCAAATTAATACTAGCCCCGAGATCAGCAAGGGCAGTAAATTCTTCAGTTTTGTTGAACACGCAAGGCAACACAAAACGACCGGGATCTCCAAGCTTTTCCGGAAGTTCTCTAAGAAGAACTGCAGAGCAGTTTTCATTTAAGCGTGTGTTGGCGAGTTCAATCAGCTTCTCCTTCTTGCTAAGCAATTCCTTGAATGCTTTGACAAATTTCGGCATGTGGCAAAGTGCTTCAACAAGGCTAATGTTGATGGTCATTTTAGATAGCATATCCACATATTTCGATACTTGACAGTCATTCTTGGTGAGCTCGTTGGTCTTGCCTATGCGAGAAGGGTATGGGATTCTAGGTTGATAAGGGGAAGGTGAAGGTGTAGTTGGTAAAGGTTGTGATGTTGAAGGGTCCTTCCGAGATACATTGTCATTACGAGGCGGAGACGATAATGGTGTACTACTACTAGGTGTAGGAGGAGTAGGGATACATGGTGGTGGAGGAGGTGTAGATGATGGTGGTGGGATAGGTGGATCGACAATGGTAATTCCACTACGCGTAGTTATAGCACTCACATTAGCTCGCGGATTAGTGACTGTGTTTGAAGGTAGAGAACCCAAAGAAGAAGAAGGTTGAGCTTCGGGCAAGAAACTAGCCAACAGATTCTTTAATTCAGTTGTTTGAGTGATGAAGGAGGATTGAAGATTATCACGAACCTCGGTTCTGATGTCATTACCTTGCTTCAAGATATCTCCTTTCAAATTGATTATTTGGCTCTGTAGATTCTTCATTTGCTCACCTTGAGTTCTCATGATGGTGTCAACATCGGGATTAATGGGTGGGTGTTGTTGGGTGGGTGGTTGATAAGGGTTAGAAGCACGAGGTGGGATTTGGTTGCTTCTATTGTAGTTGTTGGCGGGATTTTGGTTTTGAGGAGAAAAACTGGGTGAAAGGTAGTTGTTGGAACGGTAGCTCAGCAGATTTCTATCCCCTTGTTGTCTAGCTTGGTAATTTTCCGGTGAATAATTACCATAAGCTGCATACACATTTTCCAGATTTCCTTGTGTTGAAGGACAATCTGTGTATGAGTGAGGACCGCCACATGTTTCACAAGGATTAGCAACCGCTTTAACTTGTTGTTGTTGTTGGTTTGAAGCGAGAAGCGTAATACTTTTGCTCATTTCGGCCATCATGCGGGTGAGTTCGGTCATCTCAGGGTTTGCTGAGGTAGAAGAAACATTGACTCTCGGGTTGTTCCTAGAAGAAGCAGAGGAATCCCAGTTTTTGTGGTGAGTAGTCATGTTCTCAATTAACTCTCTACACTCCTCGGGTATCCTTTTCATGAATGTGCCACCGGCGGCTGCATTAATCGTATCACGATCTCGAAAAGTCAATCCGTTGTAGAAAGTATCGATTAAGGTCACAGGGAGCATGTTGTGGTTTGGACATCTATCGATCAAGACATTATATCTCTCCCAAGCATCAAAAAGAGATTCGTCAGGGTCTTGCATGAAACCGCTGATCTGATTGCGAAGGCTTGTGACCATGGATGGTGGAAAGTAGCGCGACAAAAAGCGTTGAGTCATATCATTCCAAGTGTGAATAGAATTCTTCCGGAGACGATCAAACCATTTCTCGGCATGATGCGATAAAGTATGTGGGAAGAGTTGTAGGCGGAGTACATCCATTGTGGCCCCAGGCAACTTCATGCTTTGGGTGATTGTAATGAACTTGTCGAGGTGTTTGTTGGCATCATCATCAGGCAATCCACGAAATGAGTTTGTTTGTACTTGCTGAATCATGTGGTGCTTCAACGAAAACTCAGGAGCGTTGATTTGCATCGGCGTAATCGGTCCTCCTCGTCCAAACATGGTTGGTTGACAAAGTTCCTCCATGGTCCGAAGATCGGGCTGTGGAAGAGCATTGTTGTTATTATTATTATTATTGAGGTTCGGTGGAATGTTGTTGTTGTTAACACCTGCCATATCTAAATCTTCTTGAGGCTCGGGCTCTTGATAGTTAGAAGATCGAGTACGCATACACCTGAAAATGCAAAATAAAACAAGACCAAACACAAAAACAATATATATACACAAGAAAGATAAAATCTTTTTGGATTTTTGAAATTTTTAATTTTTATGTATTTTTATCAATTTTTAATTTTTATGATTTTTTGAATCTTTAGGCAAGAAAAATAACGTTCACAAGTGAACGGATCCCAAAAAGCAACGTGTCTCTCACAGAAAACTGTTGATCTTAACGAAAAGAGCCGGCAGCGGCGCCATTTGATAACTAGATTTTCACCTAATTAAAAAGATTCGTTGATGTTTGTCTCTTCGAATTGAAAAACTTGTGTTTAATGTGCGACTCAGCTATCTTTTGGTGGAACAAAAATGTGTCGTTGTAGTGTTTAAAATAAAAGGAGCAGAACAATTAAAGTAAAAGTGCAATTTAAAATAAATCTAAATCTAATTTATAGTAAATAGTGCGAGTAATTAAAAGCGAGACGAGAATTAAAAGGCACTAAAATGAAAATAACGCAAACTTAAATCTAACTAAGGCAAACTTAAAACGCAACTAAAACTAAATCTTAAACTAGGGCAAATAAACTTAAAGTGCGATTAAGGAAAAAAAACGGGAAAAATAAAGCTTAAAATAAAAGGGCAGAAACTTAAAAACTAAATTTGAAGAAACTGAAAATAAGCTCTATCCGGAATAAACTCTATTCGGAATATATGGAAATTCGGAATAATACCTCTATCCGGAATATCTGTCCCTATTCGGAATAAAGTGCCTACTCGGAATATTCAGTCTATTCGGAATATATTCCTATTCGGAATAAGAAACCCTATTCGGAAAAATACCCCTATGCGGAATATTAAACCTATTCGGAATATCCTATTCGGAATAAATGGTCTGTGCGGAAAAACTTGCTATTCGGAATGTTCAGCCTTACACGGAATAATTCCCTATTCGGAAAATTGCTTCCTATTCGGAAAAATCCCCCTAATCGGAATGATATCCTATTCGGAAAATCTTCTCTATTCGGAATAGTAGATATTCCGAATAGCAATCTCTGCTAAACCCTTTATTCGGAATGTTTGGAGCCGTCTTCTGGGAAAGAACAGAAACAATATATCCGAAGAACAAGGGAAAGGTTACAAGCTCGGATCTAATCAAAACTAAGGCAAATCAACCACAAGATTAAATCAAACTAATAACAAAACAACTATTAAACATAAACAATCAATCAAAAACAATCAAACTCACAAAACTTAATCAAAATAATCAAAACCCACTTAATAAATCAACAAAAATTAAGAACATGAACATAAATAAATCAACACAAAGATTAAAGAAAGGTAGAGTGAGATTCACAAGATAAAGGTAAAGATTAACAAGAATTAAAAGAAAAAATTACTTGAAATTAAATGGTAATTAAGTGCAAGACAAGGTAATTAAATTTGACAAGTATTTAAATTGACAAGGTAATTAAAGGTGCAAGGTAATGAAATGGTGGAAGACTAATTGTCACACTTAGCCAACAAGAAATAAACTTATCTAGTCCTAATCTATATATAGGGGAGGATTAGGAAGCTTCCTCCCCTCTTTCCTTTTCTCTTAATTACAAGATTAGGTCCTTCCTTCTTTAATCTTCATTAATTGCGTCATTAGTCATTTTCTTCTAATCTTCTTTAAACTTGGACTATAATGACTTGTGGCTTGGGATTTCTTTTGAACTCGTCTTTAAATTCTTCAATAAAATAGACTTGAATTCTTCGGCTTTTGATAAACTTCCGTCTTTTGACTTTTTCTTCGATAAATCTTCAGAATTGGTCGTGGACTTCCGTTCTTTTTGCACTCTTGACTTCTTGACTTCGTCTTTCATCCTTTTCTTCAATCAAAGTCCGTAAATGCCCGTGAATGTCCGTGTTTTCTCCACTTTTCACCTTTTCATCCTAAATCACAACAAAAACACAAACCACGCATAATTCCGACATAAAAGACATAAAATACACGTTTTGGTCCGGTTATTATTGTAATTAAGTGGTAGAAAAGATGGGTGTTTACACACCTATCAGGGTCCGTGTTTAAGGGGGAGCAAATATTAAATATTCGTGGAATCAAATTTGGTCTTTAAAAAAGGATTTTCAGAAAATATTAACTATTCATCATCATCAGTTTTATGCTACGTGTGCCTTGTGTGAAATAGAAATTCATGAATAGGTTACTTGAATTTTGGCGTTAAGTATTCGTGGTCGCGTTTGTGAGCGGGTTGGTATTTTGGTAAGTTGATTTGGTTAAATCAAATTCACTTTAAATCAAATACTATTATTGCAAAATGGGGGTTAATTGTGTCAACTTGGCAACAAGTTGACCAAGTCAAAACATCACACCCCCCCTTTCCCTGTCACCATCGCAAACACACACAAAAACTTTATTCATCCGCCATTGTTGAACCTTGAAAACCTTTGATCCTTGTGTCTTTGAATCACTGTTATCTGCTCATCATCTAGGTATGGTATTAAGCTATATTTGCTATCACTTAACTCATTTCGTTGCATCTCAAACAAAACAGATTCCTTATTTATATATCAAAAAATTAGGGTTTCGTGTTTTGCAATGTAAATGGTAATTAAGTTGTGGGATTTGTTCAGTATGACTAGATAATCATTGGTTTTACCCAGAATCGTTTAAAACATTGTCTAGCTCCTGGAATCGAGAAGTCAACGTTTAGATCAGATCCCTTTCACGGATTCCGATGATCATTACGATACTCACATTACGATGCCTGTCATTGCGATGAGTCATTCCGATGACTCATTGCGATGGGCTATTGCGATGGTTCATTTCGATGGCTCATTGCGATGGCTCATTGCGATGTGTCATTGCGATGGCTCATTGCGATGGGCTATTGCGATGAGTCATTCCAATGGCTCATTGCGATGGCTCATTTCGATGGGCCACTCCGATGGCGCATTGCGATGGCATATTGCGATGACGCATTCCGATGCGTTATTACGATGGCATCGTAATAGGTATTGCGATGGGACATATTACGATGGTTTCTCATTCATTCCGATGGAAGTGCACTTATTGCGATGGACTAAGATATTGCGATAGGACTTTATTTCGATAGGATTGCGATGCTTGAATCATTGCGATGGCTTGGTTAGGATTCTGGAACACTACATCTTTCTCCAAAAAGACTATCTCTTTCCAACTGAACAAAACACCAAGGGTACTCAACTTGAGCATTTTTCGGAAATTGTTTAAACTTCCTAGGTTGGCACAAGGAGAACAATTTGTGGCTAACCCAAAGAACGATGAAGTGCTTCGAATCATTCGTGCCATGAATTATGAAGGTGAAATCAACAACCTATCCCAGTTTAACACCTCACACATAGGGCAACCCTGGAAAGCACTTATCACCATCATTGTCAAGTGTCTTACTGGAAAAACTAGGGGCACCGGTGCAATGAGACCACTACAGGCTCACTTATTTTGGGGATTGTACACTGCATCTAAAGTAGACTATACACTTCTTCTCTAGCAAGAATTTTGTTATCAGTTTACTAGAACAAAGAAGAAATCCGTGTATCTTCCATTCCCGAGATTCACCAAGCTCATTATCAGCCACTTTATGAAGAATGACCCAACCATTGACACTCGCGGGAATTTCTTCTATCACACCAAAGATGATGATTATGTGATTCTCACAATGAATGCAGACACTAATTCCACAAAGTATGCATTACTTCCTGCCCTAGTACCCGACACAATGCTTAATGATGGAATCAAGGAGAGTGATAAATACCAAGAGATGCTTAATGATATTGACGCACAGTTTAAACGTGCAAATTCACATCCTTCAGAGAAGCAAAAAGGTAAACGCAAGAAAAGAGTTTCAAAGCGCCAATCAACTGCTTCTTCTAAAGATAAAGGCCCAGGAACAATGCAAATAGTTGATGAAGATGAGATGATCCATACTGAGGAAGAACAGGAAGAAGTACCACTCCGCAGGCCTAAGAAAGCAAAGAAGACTAAAGGCAAAGAAGCAAGTGTTGCTTCAGATGAACCTGCTCAACAACAAATTTCTGAAGCCAAACGACTGCGTATCGTTCTTCAGCAATGCAGACAGGAAGCTTTTGTAGGATCAGGCTCAAGAATGTTTGAAGACTTAGTAGATTTTTGTGATCCTGATGCTGAAATGACATTTTATGAAGATCCTACTGATGAACATGCTTATGAAGATGCTGCTAACTTTCATTTTGAAAGTCGTGAGCAGAGCGAGCAGAGTGGTAGCAGTGCAAACACAGATACAAGTTTGATGTATCGAGACGCCAATATAACCACATCTCTACCAGAACCAACTCACACAGTGGTACACGATGATGCTCATGCTACTTTCATACCAAAAACGCAACTTCAAAGTAAGTCTACTTCCAACTCTGATGATGTTATGAAATATCTAAATTTGGAAGGGGAGGGTATCGAGGTCATAAACACTGATCCATCAACAAATGAAGGAATGGTGGATGTTCCTATAACTACTGTTACATCAAACACCACTCCACTATTATCCACCCCGGTCATCAGTGAGGTCATAACAACCACTATCACACCCGCACTTGTTGAACAACCAGTATCAACCACCACCCTAACCACTGAATCTACACCGTCATCCACAGCTGAACAACCTGTATCAACCACCGCCCCAATCACTGAATCTACACCAAAACCTATCCCTGAACAACCAGTATCATCCACCACCACCTTAACGGTTATGGTTACACCTCCACCAGCAGAACCACAAGTATCATCCACATCCAATCCATTCCTCACAGTCAATGATCCACTGATCCAGTCTCTTCAACAACAGCCGAAGGCTCAAGCTACAAAAATAGCTACATTGACTGAAAGGCTCACCACTCCTCCCAAGGAACCGCAACCTGATGAGCCTACACTTCAGTATCTAACAGACAGAGTGTCCAAACTTAAAGCACAACACAAATCATTTCTTGGAGAGAAGAAAACTCGTGACAAAGAAAATGCTGCTTTTCTTGGGTCAATTGACGAGAAGATGCCCACGATCATTCGACGAGATGTCAAGTCTTATGTTGATCAACAACTACCAAATCTTGTCGGTAATGGTTTATCTACTCTTCAACTAATGACATTGTTACAGACACGTCTGCTAGATATGGGAGCTCATAAACCGAAACACAAACGAAAAGTTCTGCAATATCTCAACAAAGCAATTATTGAAGATACACCTGCAGACACTACCGACTCTGAGTCTGACGATGAAGACGAGCTAGAGGAGGAAGATGACGAGGGTAACGGTGAAGAGGATGATGGTAACAATGATCAAAATGAGGATAAGGATAAGGAAGGAGATGAGGAGGAAGAAGAGGATGAGGAAGAAAAGGATAAGGATGAAGATGAAGATGAGGACGAGGATACAGATGACGATCAGGATGACGATGATGATAATGACAAGGGTAATGGAATCAACAAGGGTGATAAGAATGACGAAACGGGTACAAATGCCGAAAAGTCAAACAAGGATGACAGTGATAAGGCTACTGAGAAAGGTTTAGAGGAAGCTGCAGAAAACATTGTTGAAACCACAGAAAAGACGCTGGAGTCAACAGTACCAGAAACTCAGCATGTTGCTACTGGTATATCTACTGCACCAGCTTTTACTACTGATTCTCATAATGAATCTGTAGAATATATGCAAGCAGAAGAACTGACAGAGTCAATGATTGAAGAAGAACCTCACGATGATATACCGGTGATGCAAGATCAACCTTCAACACCATCTGAAGATCAGCATAACGTTGATATGGAAGTTGAAGATTTAAATGTTCCAGAACTAACGTTTGCTGGATCTCTTATCATCAATGATACTGTATAAGAGCAACTTTGGCTAACAAATGCAGCACCACAGCATCCTTTTGACACTGCAAATAAAATGGAGCTGACTTGATTCCTCAACAACCCTATCGATTTCTCGGCTTTTCTAAGGTATTCTCATGGGAAACCGACAATGACTCCGATCTGATCAAAATGGCAGCTGTAAATGTGGACTTCTTTGATACTTTGAAGATTAGCTATAATGAAGCAAAATATCATTTGAATGAGCTTACCAAGGCAATGAGAGCGACAACAACAGGAATTCAGACTCCTGTGTTACAACCTCTTACACCCACGGTCATCGCCAGTTCTACAACGATCCCTATAGAACACTTTGTTTCTCACGATCTTGAATACCTAGAAAAAGGTGCAAAGAAATGTGCCACGTCACTCACAATGCTCAAGGCTGTTAACTTGGAGAATGTTCCATGGATAGAGGATAAAGTGCCTGACACAATATGGAGAAAGAAGTTGCTCAAGTTTTATGATACCTATGCTTCTCTTGGCATCTCTCACTGGACTGCAAAGAAAAGGTTAGCTTACAATCATTTCCATCGTCCTAAGAGAGGTTCCTCTATTGTCTCTGCTCACAGAATCAAAAGCATCCAAGGAGCAACCACTCAGACTGTCTTCGGTTATGATTATTTGAATGCAATCGTGTTCAAACGTACCGATGAGAAAGAATATCGAATTGACGAAAGTGATCTCCAGTACCTTCAACTTGAAGACATCAAAGATCTTTTGTTGCTATTGGCTCAAGAAAAAGTTGACCATCTACCACCTGAGATTGTCATATCCATGAGCTCCAACTTTCGTCAATATGCCAGGAAAATCGTCATTCAAAACCGGGTGGAAGACTTTCAACTTGGAGTAGAAAGCTATCAGAAAAAGCTAAACCTGTAACGTCCCCATACGACTCCACTCAGTAATTTCCATAAAAACAAGAAGGTTTACATGGGGACCACAACGCCGGAAGCAGGGATCTTTTATCCATATCAGACTGGCGTCATGCAATATATGCGATTCTCCGAACTGCACAAATTCAGTGATGGAACGATAAAGCATGTTCGAGATGATCTGTCGGTTCTCAATGCCAACTTACCACTTCCGGCAGTCAAATACACCTGGACAACCCAGTGCAAAAAGGGAGCATCGTACGCAATCAGGAAGATTGAGGAACTTCTACGGAAGCGCCGGTTGCTACGAAGTATAGAATGATTCGTCGGTGGACGACCATATGGAGCTCACCATAGGTTCACGGAACGAACCATTTAATTATGGTTCGTCTTATAATAGGTCAACTCCATATGTCTATAATTGTGAATATGTTACTTTTTGTATAATCAGCTTTTGTGGCATGTTGTAGTGTAAAAGTATGATATTTTTCAAGAATTTCTCTCGAGATTCCAAATCTTTCAAAATATATCGTACTCAAGAACTACAACTAACCCTCATTAATTTGAGGGGGAGCATTAATATGTTCTTTGGCCAACATCTAATTTCATTTTATTACCCAAAGACCGGTTAATCCATTAATATCCAAAATATTGATGGTTAACATTTTGGAAAGGGGAGAAAATGGGATTAAGGAGACTTAATGATATTTGGCTAAGCAATAAAAAGGCTTAAAAGATAAACCAACCTAACATGTGTAATGCACAAGTTAAGGGGGAGCGTTTTTGATGATCAAAACCACTTAAGGCACAAAACCTTTGATTACAATATCACAAGTGCTTTAAGTGATTTTTCAAGGATTTTTCATGATGACAATACTTACCCAAAACACACTTAATTCACGACGGATGTGGTGACAAAAGGGTGGTAGGTATAGGTATTAGTCCAATGATTCATCAGAACCGATGGAATCTTCCCAAGGACAATTCCCTAGATAGAATTAGAAGTCCTAGGAAAGAAGGAGAATGATTGTGAACGTAGCTGAATGCAGACCAAGTACTTAAGCTAGCAGTGGAACAATCACAAAAAGGTGCTAGTGATGACGTATTGGTAAGCATTGAAGGGGTTGAAGAATGAAAAAGAATTGTAAAGATAAAGGGTGTAAAGAAAGAAGCCCTCCTTACAACTTTAGGCAGAAACCGGGTCAATACATATGCTATTGAGATCATTTGTTAATGATTCTCGATATTGAAGAAACACATCATGGACCCAGTGATGCAATACACAACCCTCTCCAACTAACTCAAATATCTCTCAAAAGGTATTTGTTTTAATCACACGGAGATCAACATGTTATCTATTGGTTTACTCACTCCGAATAGACTGATATTGAATAGGTGGCACTCCTCTCCAGCCATCGCTCACTAAATCAAAACGCACTATCGAGTCTAGAGCCACGAGATCATCAAAAGTCTCATTAGGACACTTTTCATTTATACCTTGCTTCTTCACACACTGTGAAAAGTAAGAGATCTTTATGAGTCCTACGCAGTATTCTTGTAATATTTCCAGAACATCCGAGTGATACTCAAGTATTACAATGAAGATGGAAATCCTGCTTGAGCCAACATAAAACAAGCTCATGGTAGGTGACACGTGCGGTTCTTTAAGAACTAATCTTGTGACAACTGGAAAGAAACAGTAGTTTAATTCTTAATTGAACTTTAAAATCGTTCTAGGCCTCTACACATTATCTTATGATCTTGCCAGAACACTCAGAGTGACACTCTTTAGTGTTCACAGTGACGAGTGGAAATCCTTCTAGTGTTAACATCAAACAGCACTTGGTAGGTGACAAGCAAGATTCAATTTGAATTAAGTTTGTGACAACTGGAAAGCAACAATGGTGAATATCTTAATTGAAATTCACTTGTTCCAGGTATTCATGAATTGACGGCTTCAATCATAAGGATTTTAAATCCAAATGATTCACTCTTTATGTTCGCAGTCAGCTTTGGACGGTCGAATAAAGAGAACGGGTTTACCCGCGAAATCCTGTCAGGAAGTTACTTAATTGAAACTATCAGTCACGGGTACGATATCTAATATCGTCTAACGGTCTTCACCGACCGGAGGTAAAATGCTACCGAATTAGAATAAAATGTCAAAGCCATTTTATTCGTGTCTTATTATGTTGCTGCATTTGAAGACGGTGGTGTTGCGGTGTACCTGTTGAAGACGATGGCGTTGTGGTGTACCTATTGAAGACGTCCTCACATGCTTATTCCTTCTGCATCAAATATTTTTGCAAATTCAAGAAAGTATGACCTAAAAGTCTTCCGCTATATCGACTCTGAAACTTTGAAGAATTCAACAAAGGATAAGTGTGTGAGACATGAAGTCACAAAGAGGCGAACATCACAAGAAAATAAAGACTGCACGTGAAAGGCCAAAAGAACGTGTTCCAAGCAAAAGGATGATATTATTCAACACATATTCACAAAAGGAAGAAAAAGAAAGAAAAGAGAAAGTGGACTACGAGCTCAAGAACAAGATCTAACATGCTAGATTAGGACTTTGTAAATTTGGAGTGACCTCCCTTTGGGGGAGATTGTTGGAAATACGTTTTACGTATATAGAAAGTCTCGGTCACTCCAACAATGTAGTTATAGGCTCGTAGTAGTGTTTAGTAACATTTATTAAATAGCCCGACCCATGAGCATGTTCATGGGCCGGAGGCCCAAGTCCATTAAAGACTTGGGTATTTAAACCTCTTTCCACCATGGAAAGAGGTGTTGGTTGTTTCATTTCTCATTTTCAATATAACAAGTTTCCTTCATTTCTCTCTCTAAGTTTCTTTCTCTAGAAAACATCAACCCTCTTGATTCATAAAGATTATCATTGTTCTACATAAGGGAAAACTCTTGTATACATGGGTGATTAATACAGAGTCCCTCAAAGGCGTGGAAATAGTAAGCCTATTCTCTAGTGGCATGGGGAGCATCCTAATGTTCTTAGCATAAGTAGTAGAAATAACCGAGTGAGTAGCACTTGTATCGAAAAGAACACATGCAGCTTGACCATACATATACAAGATTCCAGTGATGGTACCTGTAGACTTGTTGGCCTGGTCTCGAGATGTCGTGTAGACACGCCCAGTGGTAGGAGGCGGCTTGGAATCAGCATGTCCCGATGTACCCTCCATCTCGCCCTTACAGCAATCCTTCATGATATGGCCAGGAAGACCACACTTGAAGCATGCGTCAGTGTTACGGCGACATGGCCCTGGGTGCCTACAGTGGCAAGTAGAGCAAAGAGGATGACTAAATCCTCCAACAGGTGCTCTGGCTGGCTGGGAACCAGTGATAGCTGGACGGCTAGGCTGTGAACCTCTCTGGTTCTGGTCCCTACCGTTTCCATGGTTCCTGGTAGAAGTTTTGCTAAAGTATCAGAATATGAGTTATAACATGAAATCATAAGAAAATGCGTAAGTATTAGGACCTGCTGCTGTTGGAGTGTCCAGCGTTGTTATGGTAATTATCATTACCGCCACGCCTATCCGTAGCAGAACGGTCGTTAGTCTGACCGTTTCCCTTGGGCTGATGAGGCTGCTGCTGAGTAGCCGGCTGAGACCGGTCCCCAGTTTTCTTCCTGGAAGATACACTTTAAAGAGATGAATAATTGACATATATAGAAAGAATATGGATAGATCACTGCTTGAATACGAATGTTTACCTCTTGTCAGGTCTCTCAGCTTCCCCGAACTCATCTTTCTCCTGCAGCATCTCCAGCTTGCGTGCTGCATCGGCCACTTGTGCTACAGTGTTGAACGTAGCACACACCAGATTGTTTGCGACCGATGTGCGAAGAGCCCACCTAAAGTGGTGTGCCTGCTCTTCAGGAGTACCTGCTGCCGCACCAAGGAAACCAGCTAAGCGAAGAAAGCGCTACAAAAACTCGTTGCTATTCTCCCCAGCTCTCTGTCGGATCCCATGGTACTCTCTCTTGAGCTTGTCTTGCTCAGCCTTGGGAAAGAACTGCTCCATTACCCTGTCCTTGAACTAAGCCCAAGTCAAACCAGTAACCCACTCATCACCACCCTCAGACTGCATCAACGCTAACCACCAATTTAGCACATCGCCTTCGAACCGATAGCATGCCAATCTCACCTTGTATGCGGGGTCACAACCCATAGCATTGAAAATCTTCTCGATGTGAGCCAACCAGCTTTCAGCATCACTGGGGCTATCTGTCTTCTCAAAAGCTCGAGGACGGAGGTTGTTGAATCTCTCCAGCCATACTACCAATGTCACTGGAGGAGTAGGAGGAGGTGCATGATTATGCTGCTGATTGTTGGCAGCTTGAACCTTAGCCCTGATGTCATTCCTCAATTGAGGAAGCAAAGCTTGCATAGCAGCTTAGATTTCAGCATTAAGTTGTTCCTGTTCGCGTGTGAGAACCATATGACAGTATAACATAAAACATATGATTAAACAGATCCAAACATAAAATATATATACATGAAAAAAATTTATACCAAAATTTCAAGAGAAAAATTTTATGCAAGAAAATTTTGTGTATGCATGCATGATGCAGTTTTATGAAAACTTTTGTATGCTCGAGAGTGAACGCCTATGGTCAGTTCACCCAAAATAAAATACATGGCGAGGGGACACCTATGGGTCGGTCCCAAATTTAAAAGTTTCGATAAAACACATGCGACTAAATAGGGCCAGTCCTGTACCAACCATTACTTAGTCATAAACCTACGACAATGACATGTATATGTATGCATAAAAATAATGAATGCATGAAAACGACTGTCAGTTCTAGGAAGACCATAGTGACTACCCACTAATCACAGGTCATATTTTGAGAGCCTACAGGTCGAAGCCTTAGCTCTGATACCATAATTGTAATACCCCATTTTGATAATGGAATATCACGCGTAATTATGGTGTGTCATCAAAGCATACAAGGAAAAATGTCTAAACATTACATGACCATAAAAGGAAAATACCGGAATCAAACATCGGTAGTCCAAAAGTAAAGCTAATCACACATAAACATAAGCACTAAAAAGGAAAGGACTAAACAATGTCCATAGCAAGAGTATCAAAGTAAAGAGAATGCATAAAGTAAAGAAAGGCTAGAAAGCTTCCAGTCCATATGCACGTACGCTTAAAGTCTACGAGCGTCCCTGAGTACCTGCCGTTTTGGGAACATAGAAAAGGAAAATGGCTGAGCAATACGCTCAGTGCACGGATGTACAATAAAGCATGAATATGATAAGCATATAACATATAACAACGGAAGAAACTAAGTCCCGAGTAACCTGGTTAAGTCTTGGTAAAATTGGTTTTATAGTTTGAAAAGCCTTATGTTTATCTAATAAAAACTGTTTAACATGTTCTACCATTAGCCAATATAGGTCATGAAAATCCACCGTGCATGAATACTTGGAGGGGTGACCTCATCATGCAAATTAGATGGGCTGCCTCTAATTTAATATATTGGTTTGGGTAGGAGGGATCAGCTCCTTGTGAAGGATGCAAGGCACACACCACATTCACACTGAGTAATCTGCTGAAAACATGTAACTAGGATGCACCCATACGCCCCACATGATAAATATAATAGTATGGCCAAAAGCTGAAGGGACGCCACAAGCAATCACTCCGCCGTGGTGAAGTCATAACATCAGTGCCTCTAATGTTATGGTTATGGTACCTCTATAACTAGGTGAAACTGTTCATGCATGTATATGACTATAGGTATTCTAAATTAAACATAAGCAAGTGAAACATATAACTTATACTATGGGAAAACATTTGGCTGCATACGGGGAATCCTAATAAGGAAAGAATGTCCATACTGAAAGGACGGGAATCCGTACCTTATGTCTAGTGAACGAAGAAGATGAACTGAGGAGAATCCTACTTCGGTATCACTAATGCTACATAAATACATACATGAATAAGTATCTGACTACTAAATACGTTACTGGTTTTATGTCATGTCTTAGCTTATTTTATATGTTCATATCATGTTTTACTGTTTAAAGCCTTAAACTGTGTTTATCTTATATTCTGTCTATTCTGATAAAGTATTTCTGGTAATTCATGTATTATTATACTTACTGTGTAATAATAAGTAACTTTCCAAAAATAGCAGGTTTCCTAAAATAGAAAGTTATCAAAAATAGAAAGTTACCAAAAATAGAAAGTTTCTAAAAATAGAAAGTTCTCAAAATAGAAAGTTTCCAAAAATAGAAAGTTTCCAAAAATAGAATTACTGCTTAAAATAGATAAGTTTCTAAAAATAGAAAGTTTCCATAAATAAATCAGCTGCCTTAATTAAATAAGTTTCCATAAATAGATTAGCTGCCTAAATTAAATAAGTTTCTAAAAATAGAAAGTTTCCATAAATAGATTAGCTGCCTTAATTAAATAAGTTTCTAAAAATAGAAAGTTTCCATAATTAGATATAAGCTGGTTAAATAAGCTAAGTATATAAGCCTAAGTGTTTTTGTGATTATTTTCTAAGTCATAATGATATAATGTATAGTTTATTAATTATTTCATGTAATTTAAATAAACTATAGGTTAAAAGTATTTAATTAAAATGTATCATGTTTTTAATTAAATAAAGTTAAATACTTAGGTTAAAACATGTATTATTATTTATTAATAATATAACCTAAGTCATGTTAATTAATTAATTATAACTATGGTTTTTAAATAATTAATTAATTGTAAGTCTAGAAAATATAAAATACTTAGGTTAATAATTTCATGATCTAATAATTAAATATAACCTAAGTCATGTTTTGTTAAATTAATCATGTCATATTTATTAATTTAATCTAAACATATGATTATAGAAAAATAATCTTAACATAAACCGTGAACCGAATCTTGACTAGAAACCATGAACCGGACATGAAATCGACACTATACCCCGAACCACTTCGGGGTTCCCCTTGTTTTGCTGCTGCCGTGGGACCCACACCACCCAACCGGGACCATATGGTCTCGGTGGTGGTTTAGTAGCCAAACCGAGACCCCCTTGGGGTTCGGGTTAGGCGCCGGCCAAACAAACACCCCTAAAAACATCCCTTTTTGATTTACCCAATAACCATTTACATGTTTGATCTATGTTTTTAATTAGGTTTTTAAAAACATCATGTTCTTAATTATTTATTAGATCAAATCAAAAAGAAAAGGATTAAAAGAATATACCGAATGCGTGGATCTAACGAAGATGAACAAACACGAACACTTGCACCAAAAACCAAGATCAAAAATCAAACAAACACCCCCTTGGTGTGTTTATATGCGGCGGCCAAAAAAGAAAAGAGGAAAGGAGAAAACTTTTTAGGTTTTTGTTTAATTTCCTGTAAAGTGAAAAATGACTAGCAAAATTTACCTTAACCCCTTCTTAGTAAGTTTTGAGATGGGCTTGGCCCATCTCCTTAATATTGCCGCGGGTAGGGGGCCCCACATGGGGTACCCGTACCGTTTTCCGTGTCTTGATTTTTAATTGTTCGTTCGTGTTTATTTGTGTTCGTGTTTAATGTGTTCTCGTTAAATATTTACCGTGACCTAATATATTTATTTACGCTCGTAATAAATATATATATACGTAATTAATATTAGTTCGTGATTTAATTACGTTCATGATTTCATGATCGCATGTTCGTGATTAATTATTGTCAAATAATTATTGCGTGTTCGTGCGTAGTAAATACTTATCGTGTTCTAACATGTACGTAATACGTAAAATCCTAACAGGTAATTGTAATCATGCTATAATAGGAAAGTTTTAATCTAGTACGTACGATCTTAAGGGTACTATTCATGGTAAAAGCATGCGGGTTTTACAGTAGGGGAAACCATGACAAGAACAAAGAACTTGGTACAATGGAAAGCCTTGGTACTCTTGTGCGACAGGTCTCAAGGTCGAACCATGCCAAGCTGAGCTATATTGTTAGTTTTTTCTTGGAAGCAAAGGCACTACCAATAGCTTTCTACTATTGGGGAGTCAAAATTAAGCTAAACGAAGCATCATAAGCCAAGGAAAAGCACCAAAAAGCTCACATATTATCACAGAATAAGCACAGACTAATAGCACTATTGTTAGATATCAGATGAAAGGGGATTCCCTTTTGTCTGATATCTGGCAGCACACTAATTAAACTTATTAGACAGGTGCCTAAACTCACGTTTTAGGTGACATTCCTTTTATGCTACAAGCTACTCTAAGATGTGAAACCTAAAATTAGATATATGCATATTTAAATAAACACCAAATGTAACACTCTCAAATTTCGTATCGGATCAGCGGAAGGGTCAATAGAGTGCTACGGGTTAGCACAATAACTCAACTCATACACAACGTACAAAAAGGGTTTTACAAAGCCAAACATTCATTCATCCGAATAAAAGTTTAAAGTTTTCATAAGGTCCCCAGTTTCTACAGTCACGAAGCTACAAAACATATTTCGAATGAATATTATTACGAAGTGGGACATCAGAGTCGATCTCCATCTAAGTTACCTTCAACCACCTGAGATAAAACATGCAAAAAATAAATTAGCGAATGCCGAGTGAATTCATAGAGTTTAGTAAAAACCGTTATATAAGAACAGTTATAGAAAGCAGAACACAAGCATAATATCAGTAATAAGACCCCATATTGCTAGTCAGGCAATATATTATAATTTAAATCATATATCATACACTATTCCTGAGACCGCAGCCTCAGTATTACCATTATCGGTATTATTAACAGATTATCATAAGCCGCATGACATTGTTACCTTTCTATAATATACAATGGGTCGCGAACCCGACAAATATTTTCCCATTTAAATCAGTGTGTCATCACTAAAATCACGCTATATAAACCCTCTCATACATAAATTCGCTTGCCAATCAATGTGACACGACGGGGATCAACCGTCAAGATGCGAACTGGGGTGATCTTCCCAAATAGTACTATTATATGCATAAGCGTCTATCAACTCCCGGTACTTCACACTTCATGCTAATGGGACTTATAGTGACATAACCTAACTAATAATAATCTATTTCAATCATTCATTGGGTCATCAAATCAATCGGGTCCATATCAATAAGCATACAATCGGGACCACTTGTGTTATATTTTTATTAAAACTATCATGTTATCTCCCTCGCGTGTTTATAAAACATTTCATAAAATATTTAAAAGAGTGTGAGGCTATGAACTCACGTTGGTTTGGAAAGGCGGGTTATCGGCAACTAAAGTGTACGGCGTGCGTCGCGGTCACGGGATACCTAACAAATAATACTCGATCTTAGACTATGTCGAATAATATTTATAAAAAGTTGTTATGTATATGTAACCAAGTCATAAACATGATGACCAAGTGGGATTTTATCACTTTACACAACATTATTAGTTGTTAAGCATCTAGTTAACTTAGTCCAGTTACACTAATTTTAGTCCATTTATTTGTTAAGGCCCAATAGGCCCAATAAGAGTCCAATATGTTTTATTAGTCCATTTATCTATTTAGGACCAGGCATCTACTCATATGTTGGGCCCAAGTGGGTTGAGCCCATGAGCAAGACCAATAGTGCTAAACCAAACTAGTTGGACCTAATGGTCCAACAAGGCTAATTTGGTCCATTACGAGTCCATATGTTACAAAGCTCGAGTTTGTCGGTTTTTACTTGTTAATTGTGTTTATATATCAATAGATGTTCTATAAAAATATTACATTAGATGGGTCCGACCATCTAAGTTTTAATTGGCGAAATCACCATCTTTTCGGTTTTAGCCGAAAAGACGTAAAAGTCATGTATATATAGTTTGTAGTTAGAAAACTATTTGAGTTTTATTTTAATAAAATGTGATATTTATTTATTATAGTATATAAACATATTTTTATAATAGCTATTATTAATTATTCACTTTTACATACTTATTTATATATCATTTTATTTCATGTTGTCTTTTAATATTAAATGTCTTATTGTGAAATCTGATGTAAAAACTCATGTTCACCATTTTTAGCATATCTTGAGTTATATAATGACTTAAAATCCCAGATTTTTTCTGTAGAAACTACATAATATGCTCTACGATTTATTCTACTATGGATCCTTCTCAAACAACCCCTAAATGTGATTTTTAATCCGTCCAAAACAGACCAGTCAGATTGTCACATCAAAAGTATTTTGGCCATATCTTGCTCATTTTTAACATTCTATTGTGTGGCCAATCAACCACTTGTTTAAAAATCATTTATCTATCATTATATCAAATAATATAATCTATTTAATCAACTAAAAATGTTAAACTTACTATTTTTCACAGCCTACTTATCTAGTGATGTTTTTATCATCTTTTACTTGTAGATTTAGCCTCATTAACTTATTCTAATGACACAAAATCCCCATAAAACACTTTGATCATCATTCATAACTATCATACATATACATTTGAAAGTAAATAGACAAGTAAATTTACAAAAATAAGAAGATGATAGAAAGAAACAATCTTTATACCAACCAAATGATGGAAAATGATGAAATTTGGATGAACAAGGCTTGATCTTTGTACCCAAATCTTTAACCTTTTAAATTAAATTTTTGTGATCTTCAAATGAGTATACTTTTCTTTAGAAATAAGCCCCAAAACTCCATAGAAACCTTCTTTCACAACTTGAAATCACCTCAAATCATCTTTCTTTTATGTGGTTTTCATCATAAGTTGAATATAGCTTAAGTTTTAGGTTGAAATTTTTATGAAAATGATGGTATGGTGGACGGCTACAAGAGGGAGAGAGGGAGAGATTGAGAAATTTTCTAGTCAACACATACAAGTATGAGTTGTGTGTGTGAGAAGTTTGGGGTTAAGTATCTTGATAACTCATGCGACAAGTGTCTCATGGTTATGTCAGAAACTTGACACCAAAGAGGGTTTCCCTCTTGGTGAATCCACCCTTATTAGGGGTGGGACAAGTCTTATGCTTGTCTCATCCCTAATATTTTACGGGTACTCCTCGATTCTAGTTTCCTCGATTTACGTGTCCTCGGGTCGATTTACGAAAAATATTTTTGCAAAATATGAAACTACGGCACAAAACGACTCTAATAAAAATTGTCTCATAAAAAATGGAGCACAAAAGCGTAAATACGTAAACCTAGGGTTTCCGGTTAAACCGTAAAAGACGTTAAATTATGCACATAAACCCTAATTTCTTCCCTTAATTATGTGAGTTCATGAACCAACATAAAAATGAAATTTCAAAATAGTATACGAGAATAAATTTACTACCTGAAAATATGAGTCTGTCACAGCATTTCCTCCTAAAACGGGATCTACGCCCTCGTAAATCCATTTTATTTTGATGCCCGTTTCTTATTGAAGTCGAAGAGGTGTGGGTATTTCTTCCACATTTCATCCTCTCGTTCCCAAGTAAATTATAGCCTATGCTTTGAATTCCACCGAACCTTAACGATAGGTATTCGACTTTGCTTAAGTTGCTTTACGTCACGATCCATAACCTCTACGGGTTCTTCTATAAAATGCAACTTCTCGTCAATTCTGACCTCATCCAACGAAGATTTCTCATCACACTTAGCTAAACATTTCTTCAGATTAGATACACGGAATGTATTGTGGACACCATGAAGTTCTTGGGGTAACTCTAATTTATAAGCCACTGGACCAACTCTAGATAAAATCTTGAATGGTCCGATATAGCGGGGATTCAATTTCACACGCTTTCCAAATCTTATGACGCCTTTCCATGGCGACACTTTCAACATTACACGGTCCCTCACTTCGAACTCCATCGGTTTCCGCCGCACATCCGCGTAACTTTTCTGTCTACTTCGGGCTGTCAACAACTGTTTCTTAATCTAAACTATCATCTCCGTAGTCTCCCGAATCAATTCTGTTCCGGTGAGCTGGGTATCTCCAACTTCACTCCAACATACAGAAGATCTACACTTTCTACCATATAGAGCTTAGAATGGTGCAGCCTTAATACTAGCATGATA